>OY754978.1:12737798-13041517 GCA_963576475.1 Molanna angustata | reverse complement strand
CCTGAGACCTTTGTCGCAAAATATCCATATATGCGAGGTGTGGGTTCAGTCTTGGCAATCATCTACACAAAGGTGGATATTTGTATAGCGCCTCCGGGGATAGATCCAGCATTGTTATGATCTCCTCACTACATACATACATAAGGTGGAGGTGGAAAGTAAAAGGCATATTCACCAGCAAGTAAGGTTGAAAGGCATAATATTCTCTCACAGACTGAGAGTCCCTGCAGGTAAACAGTCGGGCTGAGCCCTAGACCCTACTCAAAGAAGAGTCAGGGGACGCGATGAATAGATTTTATTTGCTTATTTTTTATTTATCCCCTGTATGTACTTACAAGTAGATAAGACGGAAGGTCAACCATCATTTATCTTGTCGGGATCATCGACCACATGTTGTGTGGTATACATATTATTGTATTATCCTATCATATTTTGGTATTTATTATACAACTATCTACTTTTGATATTCCGTCACCTCAGAAATGTCAGAAATTATCGAATATTTTTATTATTGCATATGCGCAAACATTGGATTTTTTTCCCTGTCGGGAGTCAAAGATATTTTTTTAACAGATTTTTAATTATCTCAATAGAGACGAAGTTGACTATTTATTGTAGGAGAACCGGAAATCAAGGCACCTACAGGGCTTACGACCTGTCATCGGCTGGTTTACGTGATCACTTTATGCGCTTGCGCAACGTTCACCAATTATGCCTTTTTAATGAGATCCCTTTCAATTCAATTTTGGAAGTTCTATATTATATTGTAATACTGAAATTCTTTTCGCTTGAAAATAAGGAATTTTTACTATAGCCATCTATGGGGTGAAATTATGAACAACAATCTTATAATTTTTTTTTATTTATTTTGTTGTAACGCCATCTATTGAGAGAATTGGTTTTTTGTAAATAATGAAAGCTACATTTCTTATATCTGAGGTGACAATGCATTTTTCGCATAGAAGTCACCCCTGAATTGCGCCCAGGCATAAAGTGATCACGTAAACCAGCCGATGACAGGTCGTAAGCCCTGTAGGTGCCTTGATTTCCCGGTTCTCCTACAATAAATATTCCAACTTCGTCTCTATTGAGATATTTAAAATCTGTTAAAAAATGTCAGAATTATCTTATAGATACGTATTAACATTATTATTAGAATTTTTTATCAGAAGTTTTTTTAATATTTGTTGTATCATTTGGTTTTGTGAGATTTGCTACCGATTTTGGAGCAATGAACTAAGATATTCAAGTATGTAATATTTTGTCGACGGGATTATCTGGATATAAACTTCCATCTCGAAAAAAAATATTCTCGAATACATGAGTTATAATTTATAATTATTCATGTATTTGCAATATAATCTGCGCATCGTACAAATTTAAAAAGAAGCAATTAAAGATTATATTAAAATTAATAGAGTAGTATTTCTCCACAACATTTTTTGTTTATAACAACCTAACGTTTTGCCAATGCCAATGATGCCTTGACAATGCCAATTCGCCTTGGCGAAAACCTTGATAATGCCGAGTCTATAGAAAACATCAGGTGATGGGTATGTTACAATCTCACTGATGCTTCCTTTATTTCTGGTTCACAATGATTATTTCTTTTCTGTGCATTGGCCGAAACATCCACACGCGCGGTGATCTTCAAACTTGTACTGAACTCTTTTTCACTTATCACTTATTGTTAAGGTGTAATCAGTCGCTATGGTAAAAATGGCCAAATATATGGCAGTTTTCTATGGTTATAGCGTGTGACTAGGGCTATGGCACTACGCCAGTCAACACTAGCAACATATTTTTATCACTGTTGTCATAGAATTATGGCAACACTATGGTACCCGTGTGAGTGAAAACTCGCATGCAATGCCATAGAATATAGCCAATTACGGCATAGAAAAAAATATTTCCAACGTGTTGAACATATATTTTTTCTATGCCGTTGATTTCTGTCATTTTAATGGCGATTACTAATAAAAAAAAACACATGGTCTGAAAGTATATATTTACATTTCCTATTTCTTTTATTAAATTTATGATAGTTGAAAACGACTTGAAAACGACATACTCACTATTGATTCACTATTGACCGAGATGGAATCGGCCGAGTCGAGAAACCTCATTGCCTGGAAATATTTCCATCTCACTACATTTTCGTCTGTTCCTTACCCACTTTATGTTTTTCTTATTTTGTTTTTTATATCTTTATACTGGCATCTTAAATTCTGCCATTTACTGTTTAACACATTTGCGGGCAAGGCTTCTTCAAAATTAATGGATATATTCCTCCACGCGGAATTGCGTTAAACCTTGTTTTTATAATCCAATAGCCGTGGATTCCAGAGTAATTCTACAGCTTCGACCTCACTTATTAACTTTTTTACTTGCTCGTCATTCATATTAACACTTATTTTCCTATCTCTTTTCTCCATTATAAAAAATAAAAGACCTATTTCCTGCGTCAACAAACAAACAACAAACGTCAAAACACAATGTACGCGGCAAGCGGCAATGATGTCTACCACAGATGTCAACAAAGAGTAGTGCCATAGAAAAAAATATGACTATACAAACGACATAGCGTCTGAGTGGAACGCCATATGCTGCTATGTCTTCGATTGCCATAGTTTTCTATTCCGGGATATTGCCATAGCGAATTATGCCATATTATATATATACTCGTGTGAGTGCCATAGATTTCTCTATGGCATAAAGCAAATTCTATGTCATACGAATAATAATTTCATACGAGGTCGTTTGCCATAGCGTCTGACTGTACCTTTACCCAAAATTATTGCGACAAACTTTCCAAATGACATTTCTCAAACACGTCGGTGAGGGGACAATGGCAAGGAAGGGATACACGGAAATATGCTTCTACAAAGTCACCTCGGCGAAAAAGTTCGGTCATTGTAATCAAATTTTGCGGAAAAATACTTTAGTATATTTGTCCACTCAGTTATCACAAAAAGTTTTGAATCATTATACTTTTGCTTGTTGCCAAATTAGTATTACTTTGATGTTAAGATACGATTAGGTACTGCTTTCATCATATTTTTTGATAATAAATACCAATTTATTAGACAGACACTTAAAAACAAAGTAATTCGCCTTTTTATTTTCATGGAATTTTATCATATATAATATATTACTCACAAGATCTTATCTTTGGTGATATAACTAGGTTAAATATATGAGAAATACATACATTTAAGTTAAGATCTTCATTTCCATAGTCGTAAAAAGTTTATTATACATCATGCTTTACACATTTCACTATTTTAAAGGTACTTACTTTATCTGATCTAACTATGTCTTCATCAACCATCCTAGAACTCGAGTGTCATGTTTATTGACTATAAATTTCACATAAATTTTAAGAGTTAATAACTAGTTTAGTATGTCGTACACACATTTTTAAACATTGCGAGTAAAATATATATTTGCTGTGGGTCCGGTATTTTGATAAGCACTCAGCACTTTCAGTAACGAAAACTTAGCTTAAAATCTAAGGATTATTTTTATTTTTACGGTATATAATGCAACACGCTCACCCGAGTCGCAAATTTTTTTTAATCATTTACGACATATATTGCCCTTTACAAACATACATAAAAAAATTTCATAAGATTATCACTTACGCACAACACGCATGCACATACACTTAGGTATACACTTACACACATACACACACACACCTTCACACATACACACCCTCACACACACATAATATGATTTTGTATCTTGAATATATGACTGTATTTTGAAATAAATTATGATAGTATTGTAAGCTAATAATTGATGTATGGAGATGATAATTGTTATATTTGATATTTTTATACATACATATATGCTATTCTTTGTACATTGTAAGCTTCAATTTGAAAAAATAAAAAAATAAAAACAGATATCGAAAAAATAAAAACAGATAAAACAGATATCGAAAACAGTCACAGAAAAGAGTATAATAACAAACCTACGTAAAAAAAGGAATAATTTATCAAATTTATAAAACAAAAAAATATATATAGTCATTAACATTATTGAATTTCAATCTTCTTTACTTTCCTTCAAATTGCATACATATAAATATGCAAACCAGAAAATTACGCATTTTAAGGAGGGTATGTTTTTGAAAATATTTCAATAATGTGACCTTATAGTGCTTAATAGAGTGGAAGAATACATCAGTCTTCTTCTTCAGCCCCTTTCACTCCACTGCTGGATAAAGGCCTCTTCCTGAGTTTTCCACTTCTCTCTATCCTGGGCGCTCTGTTTCCACCCATGTCCCACCAGTTCGACAATGTCGTCAGTCCATCTCCTCTGTGATCTCCCTACACCCCTTCTATTATGATAGGGTCTCCAATTCAGAATTTTGGGGGTCCATCTATCATCTCTCTGTCTTGCCACATGACCTGCCCATTGCCACTTCAGCCTTCCCACTCTTTCTGCAATGTCGGTGACCTTTGACCGGCGTCTTATTTCCTCGTTTCTTATTCGGTCTCTCAAGTATACGCCTAACATTTGTCTCTCCATTGCTCGTTGAGTACACTTAAGTCTTTGGAGGCTTCTGGCAGTAAGTGACATGGTTTCGAGACTTATGTTGTCACTGGCAAAACACAAGAATTGTACACTTTGGCTTTTAGGTTATTCGGAATTTCCCTGTTACCGAATATGTACCTCAACTTTCCAAAAGCAGCCCAACTCAGCCCTATACGTCTTGGCAGTTCGGCGGTCTGGTTTTCTTTACCCAATTTAATTTTATGTCCAAGGTATATGTATACATCAGTCAGATAACCATAATCATTGCCCGACCGATGAATTCTATTAGTAATTGATGAGATACGCAAATCATTAGTAATAAATTCAATGTTTTTTCATTAACACAGTAGAAGTTCATAATTTATTATACATAAAGTATGTATTCAATTTATTTGTTAAAATAAAAATAAAACACCGTTCTAATCCACAGTGAGCCTAAGCGCTTTCGCTAGACACAACTAGCATCTTCAGAGGCACTTTTTATACTAAATATGTTACTACAAAATTGAATACTAAGAATATGTATTTATTATCCGGTTTCGGAGTTGACCTGCTCCCTCATTCGAAAAAACTTCATTTCGACATATATTAACTTATTGAAAATAAGCTAAAAATTAACTATGATACGGTTTAACTACGATACGGTTACCTGAGAAACGTAAATAAAAGGTATGCATGTAGTGACATTAAATACCTATATATTTTGTTATCTAAAGTAGCCAATTGATAAGTTTTTGATATCACAGATAGTACTCATTTCATATTAAAGGTCAGTATATTATGAAGAAGTGAAGTTGTAAACAAATCGTGTGCTCTGCTAAAAATATGTTTAAGGATTATTTTAATAAATACCTACATGTTCTTATAACGTACCAACTTGTGTACTGTAAAACTACTCGTATAGCAAATTGCTACTAGGTAAAAATATATAACGAATGGGTTCCTACTTTAATCAAAGAAATTTTGTTTGTTTACAAAATATACTCAATAGGTACCTATTCACACATTGCCTTTGGTTTGTTAAAGTCAATAACACGTTTTGTTTCAGAGTGTTATTTGAACAAAGTTACTTAAATTTTTCCAAAATGGAAAATCATAGAATATGGAGGCGTTTTGAGCGAACGAGTAAAGATGGTCAAGTAATGAAATTCAAAATACAGGATATCCCATCGCACATGTTCGAAAAGGTCATCGAATATATGAAGAAATCTTTCCTTCCAGAAGAACCTTACTGCATTGTTACAGGTGTGTATAGTCAATTCATATAATTCATAATACATAGGTGGTGGCAGATCGGTTAGCGCACTGGGTTTGTAATTCAGTGGTCGCGAGTTCGAATCCTGCTACGAACAATTATGCTTAATTTAGGAAATGTAGGAGGATGTATATTTACTTGTTCCAAGACATATCCATTAATAATGGGTATTTTAAATCAAACAAAATTATTTTGTCTACATATATATTTTTTCCTGAATCCAGGACGACCGTTTCAGCTTATTAGGCCCCTTATCAACTGGTAAACATAGAAACTCTGCTTTTTCTTATATACTAATATTCGGTACATTTTTGCAATTATGAATTGTTCAAAACAGTTGTATTATAGTTTATGTTGGGAATTACGTCGATGCAGGTGTTTAAGTAATGAAAAAACCTACAGTACAGCTGTTTAAAAATAATACAAAGTCTTTACCGAAAGGGTGAAGATCGGACGTTTTTATTGTGGGTTAGTTTTTGTCTGTATACCAGTGGTCCACTTTTCGAAAAACCCGCAATAAAATAGGTGAGGCAAATTTATAGGTATTAGGTATACAACCAGATTCACAAATTTAAATTGAGATCATTCTATACAAATTAATAAATTAACGCTAAGCGTTGCTATACAATTAAACTTAAAGACACTTAAAACAATAATGGTGAATAATTGTGGTAGGTACATTGTGGGTAGGTATATAAAATAAATATTTGCACATAATTAAAAACTAGGCATATCCAATAAAATTAGAAACATTGCATAATAAATGAACGACAATAGTAAGTAATATAGATAGGGATGCCATGTACCTATAATTAAAAACTAGGTATATACAATTAAATTACATAGAAACATTGAATAACATAACTGGCAAAAACTAACCCACAATAAAAAGTCCGATCTTCACCTTTTAGGTAAAGACTGTATTATTTTTAAACAGCTGTACTGTAGGTTTTTTAATTACTTAAACACTTGCATCGACGTTATTCCCATCATAAACTATAATACAACTGTTTTGAACAATTCATAATTGAAAAAATGTACCGAATTTTAGTATATAAAAAAAGCAGAGTTTCTGTTTTTTTTTTTTTTTAAGAATGAATATGCCCTTGTATAACAAGTACATATAAATCCTTATACATTCCCGAAACTAAGCATAAATGCATAAATGTTTACCAGTTGATAAGGACCTAATAAGCTGAAACGGTCGTCCTGGATTCAGGAAAATATATATATGTAGACAAAATCATTTTGTTTGATTTAAAATACCCATTATTATGGAATTCTACATATTCAACACCGTCAGCATTGACAAAATTTAAAAAAAAAGACATATCCATTGTTTAAAAAAAAGATACTAAGATTGTTCGATTGCTGATGTTCTTTTCTTATATCTAAAAATCAAGGCATCCATTTTTCCAAGGCCTCAACGATAATAACTGTGCAGAAAATCATTTTTGAAATTTAACACTACCACAAAAATATCAGTCCTATAAAACGTTACACAGATTTCATTTATTTATTGCCAAGATTTTTCCAGAAAGGGCATGAACGCAAAATAAATGTAGGTATACACAATTCGTAAAACTTTTGGCCTTATTCTTGAAACCAAAAAAATAACTCAAATAACAATTACATATTCTTTATTTTTTTGCCAAAATCATAATTAAATTTATAAATTCGTTTACATTATGTAACAAATGTTTTTTTCTATTATCAAAACAAAATCAACAACACAACTCTGTGCAAATAATATTTGTGAAATCAAAATAAAAAAGTTGGTATTTTTTAAGAAAAGTAACTTTGCAAGTTAGTTAGTAAGTATGAAGGGTTTATATAATTTGAAGTTTTGTTTTGTTTTTTGAAGGAACTTTGAACAACCCCGAGTATTTGGATAGTCTGATTAACATTTGGAGAAATGACATTCTTCCACAAAAGTTGAGCATTATTTGTTTAGAAGACAAAGATACAAATGAAGACGATATGGAAATCATTGGAGTTAATTACTTGGTTATATCGGATAAGAACGTGATAGAGGTGATAAGAAAAATATTTTATTTTGGATATGTACATAAAACCATAGTAAAGAAAACAATATGTTATTTCTACCGGAGAATCCTTCAGTCACTTGATGAATTATTTAAGAATTAGTTAAGAGACAAAATTAAAAAAATCGTCGACAAAATTAAAACAGCTTATGATTTATTTTTAATAAAACAATAACAAGTAAAATAAAATACTAAGAGAATAATAATTTTGAAATACTTTAACCAAAACCAAAGGAGTTCGATTGAAGAATAAACCAATTTAGTTCCAAACATATTTTATTTGAATTGAAAATATGCTACTTTGATGAAGTATCACATTTTTATATCACGTCGGGGTGACCAATGTAACACGATATGAGTGTATCGTTTGTTTACCTAACTCCAAATTCTTTCATATATTTCGATTGATAAGACGCAGTTGTAGCCCAATGGCTATAACTGCTGTGTACCTGTTAGTTATTTATTTATTTATTTATTTATTTAGGGACAAATACAGTCTTAAAATACTAAAATGGAATAATACACTATAAAATAAAAACAAACAGACCAATTACATATGTCCACAGATATTAAATATAAAACATTTCAAACATCATAAATTTAAATATAACTAAGATGTATGTTTGCCTGTGACGGGAAAGGAAAAGGATGGGAAAAGGATTATGACAGTTAAATTGTTATATTTTTGTTACAAACAACAACTCAAAATGTAAATAAAAGTAGGTATACAAAAGATAATATTAGAAAAAACAAAAATAACTAACAAAAAAAAAAAAAATTATAATCTTTTCCAATTCTATGACACTCATATAATATGTTATCTTCACTAAATTATTAATTAGAATATTTTCTTTAACGAATGATTGAAAGCACTTCAATAAATAATTAATATTACAGCTATTAAGATATATATTTCCTGAGCGAAAGGCTCCGGGTTCGATTCCTAGGTCTATGAGACGATAAATATCATATCTCCAGAATTTGACAACTTGTTATTGGGTGTATGTTAAATTAATATTTGCCAAAATACCAGTTAGTTAACCAAGAACACAAAAAAACTTTGTTATTCCGTCAAAGTTCATTAATCGCAGTGAAAATATCTAAGTAGATAAGTTAGGTATTTATTTGTGATAAAAAACTCTGTTTTGGTATTAATTTTCATATTGTTAGATGAGTCGATTGTAGAGCGGTTAGCGCGCTGGACTAGTAATCCAGTGGTCGCGAGTTTGAATCCTGCCTCGACCGATTTCGTTCACCAATAGCAAAAGCATGCTGGATGATGACCGTTCTCCTAAAAAGGTATTAGACACCTGTCCCGAAGGCAGAAGAAGTAGAGGCAGACCTAAGTTGAGATTGTTGGACGACGTGCTGTGTGATATAAGAGAAATGGACCTGATAAATTGGAGAAGACTGGCGGTCGACAGGGAGGGATGGAGATAATTTCTGGAGGAAGCCAGGGTCCGTAGCAGACAGAAGTGCCAGTGATGATGATGATGATGATAGCAAAAGCATTAATGCTTAATTTAGGAAATGTTGTAATATGTATATGTACTTGTTTAACAAGAAAATATTCATTTTTGAATGTGTTCTTATTAAAAGAAAAAAATCTACAACTTACCAAGGTGGGTATTTTAGTGGTAATGTCCTTTTTGTCCTCAAACTGAAATTAAATCGTATATTTTATTTTTAATTCATCTCGATATTTTTTTCCGTTTTTCAGCTTCTCCCGAACGAACCAAAAAATCTCTTTAAATTATTTGGCGAAATTGAATCCAGATATAACGTTTACGAAACTTTTAATGTGGTTAAGTATCTAAATGCCTTTGGATTATCGGTGAATCAGAAATATAGGGGACTGGGCATCGGGGTTGAGTTGTTACACGCAAGGTATTATTTTCTTGTATTATTTTTTTTTACATAATTTACATTAGGGAATTACATGGTAGGTATAAATTGAATAATTTTAGTTTGAGATTCGGTTCTTTTCCGAAGATGAATTAAAATTTAAATGAAAAATGTGTTCACCAGAATCGTCATTACATTATATCCATTTTTTAATACACTAGTGATTTTCTTTTTTCATATTATTTTCTTTTATTTTATTTAATCTGCAAAAAATCATACATACATACAAACCTCTGCGCCATGTCTCTTACGGGGTCAGCAGAAAAAACCGAGCGTCCTTCTCCTTTTTTTACACATTCCAGGCTTGAAATGGTCAAGCCATCCCTTTCTGTAGCTGCCCCTGCTATTCACTCCATTTCTTACTCCCGTTTATATTTTTTTGGTCAACCGTTCATTCTTTCAATAAGCCCAAACCATCTCAGGGCATTCACTTTCATTTTACTTACAATATCCTTCTAAATAATTCATTCTCTCCTTATGTTCTCATATATTATTTTAAAATATCCATATTATGAATAAATTTGACATATTAAAATTTTTGAATTTTAAAGTGTTTTCAAAATTGAACCAAATATTTGTGCAAATATAATATTATTTTCAATTTAATTTATAGTACCTACCTATATGGGAACATGGGTCCATTAATATTTTCGTATGACTCTTTGTCAGTACACTGAACTGCGCCAGAAATATTATTTCAATTTTGGCTTGTTTACCAACTTGTACCAATAATATTTTTGCAGTTATGCAAACAGTGGACTTTTTATCCCTGTCGGGAGTCAATGATATTTTGCTAAAAAAAATTAACATCTCAATAGAGACATAGTTAGAATATTATAGAAGAACCAAGAACTGTGCGAGAACATTGTCACCTCTTGTATAAGGACTGTTGCTTTCATTGTTAACAAAAAACAATTTCTCAATAGATGGCGTTGCAAAAAAAGTTTCTTCATTACTTCATAGATGGCGATGGTGTTTATCCGCTAATTTCAAACGATCAGTTTCTCATTATTAAATATATAAAACTTTCAAAATTGCATTCATAAAGGAACTCAAAACAGTGAACGTTGCGAAAGTGCATAAATTAATCACGTAAACCAGCCGATGATAGGTCGTAAGCCCTGTAGGTGCCTTGGGTTCCTGCGGTTTTCCTATAATATTCAATATTCTTCATCTATTGAGATGTTAAAAAATAATGTCGAGAAATGTAAAATAATATCTTTGTGTCCCGACAGGAACAATTTTTTTTGCGTAAATGCAAATTTAAAAAAAAATCAATTACTATTGGTGCAAAAGTAACTTATATATCAAATAATTGTTTCTCAGTTCCTTATAACTAAGTAAACATGTGCCTAGAAACAATAAAAACTTTACTTTAGGTAATGTGAAACTATTATGTGTTTTTATTGACAATATAACATCTTAATTGAGACGATGTTGGGATATAATAGAAGAACCAGGAACTCAGGCACCTTCAGGGCTTACGACCTGTTATCGGCTGGTTTACGTAATCACTTTATGCGTCATATCACTTTATCCCAGCTTCGTCTCTATTGAGATGTTATTGTCAATAAAATATAATTCGACTCCCGACAGGAAAAAAATCCAATGTTTGCGTAAACTTATATGCAATTAAAAAATATATTCGATTTATTATGTGTGTGTTTTGATTTTCTGAAATATGAATTTTATGAAATGTTTTTACAAAATGCAAGTCATATTTTTATCCAATACTTCCATAGAATTATAAGGTATGTAGGTACAGAAGCCGCGTGTAGTTCGAAGTTCGAATTCAAATGTATGACAAGTTTTTTTTTACATGTGTGTGAGGCGGTAGATTGGTAGGTGGACGTACCTATTATGTAGGTGTACGTATCGGTAGGTGGATTACATGAAAATTCATCGAAACACAATTGTTCGAAAGCGCAATTTTTCGAAAATCAGTTATCAGAATGACAATTGTCCGAAAGCAAATTATTCGAACTAACATTTGTTGGAAAACCAATTGACCGAATTTAATATATTTTTGTGTCATTATGTTGCCTCCTTTGACATATTTGTTGCCAGTAAAATATATTCGATGAAGACTATTATTACTTGTTGTATTATTGTTGGGTTCGTATGTTTGCACATTTTTAATAACTAATGTTTGACAGCGTGGTGCGTCGCCATGTTGTTTATTCCATAGATTTTTATTATACATAATATACCTTGTAGATGTAGTAAAAATGTGAGTAATGGAATATCGCGCGTTTGACGTTTTGGTTGGCAACATATTTCAGTTTTCCTTACATTTCAACACATCCTAAATAACTTTTCTCTAAATCTAAATAAACACATTATTTTTTACGACAAATAAATCCGAAAACAATTCACATTAGTCGTTATTCTCTTTGGAAAAACAATGTACTAAAACGTCAAAAATCCCCCGGAAAAATGCCTCACATCGATTCAAAATTTGATTACTACGACATCTAGTATATTATAATAAAAATCTATGGTTTATTCCTCTCACAATACTACCAACATGACGTCATAAAAATTCGAACAATTGTAAATTTTGATAATTGTGTGTTCGGAAAATTGTTTTTCGAAAAAATTTGATTCGAATAATTGCCATTCGTAAATTTGATTTTCGTAAAATTGAGCATTCGAATAATTTTCCTGTCACCCGGTAGGTGTACGTATACGGCCGGGTGAGTGAAACTCAGAACATTGTTCTTAGTTTTTGATGTCATACTTTCATTGCGCTGACTAGGTTTCTGTATCATATGTCGGTTGACAAGTAAAACTCACTAAGTGACACTGCAGCTAATTTGAAATAATCAAGTTTTAGTTAGTTTTTCCTGCCGTAAGAACTTACAAAACAGCAATTAATGATATCTTTCAATAAAATACTACTATTTTGGATTGCTTTATGCACTTAGTGATTTTTTCTTGCAAAGGGTTGTTAATATTTGGGCATCATAATGTATAAAAGTCGTTCAGTCATAAAAATGTACTTAATGAGTTTTACTTGTCAACCGACGATTATAATCTAAGAATACCTCGTATTTTTTATTATGTTTAAATTTCTTTTCACTATCAACGAGTTTCATTATTTATCTTTAATTTTATGCGCTAGTTGAAAAGTATTCTCTTTCCTTTCAGGACTCCTATCTGTATGAGTCTGGGTCTTAAACTTACTTCTACTCAATTTGCATCCATCGCTGGACAGAAAACTGCAGATAGGGCGGGATTTTCAACTCTAATGGAAATACAGTTCAAAGATTTAGAAAAAGACTTTGACTTCACATTTCCGGACGAATTTAAATCACTTAAAATTATGTCAAAAGCTATCGACTAATAAAAATTTAGTAAAATGGTAAAAAATATGTGTTTTCTCTCCAACTTTTAGTAATAGAATAACTAGGAATATTTAACCAATAAAATATTTTACAAATATAATTGTTTTTTTACCCATTTAAAATTAACAAAAAAAATGTTGTTGTTGTAATACATAAAAATGTTTTTGATGTAGGCCTTCCTAGCCTAGTTGGTTAGGTAACTGACTGCTGATCCAGAGGTTCCGGGTTCGATTCCCGGTTTAAATTTTGTTTTCAGTCTGGATCTGTGTGACGATTTATATTGTAAGTCTTCAGAATGTGGCAACTTTACAGACGCAGAGTCGGTATTTTAAGTTTATTCTATAGATACTACCACGGGAATTGCTCAGAAGAACTTGCATATTTGGTCCCTCCTCCACCCACTCGCAACAGAGTCACTCGCTTCACTCAATCGCAGCACCCATTCACAGTGAACCTTCGACATATACGAACAAGTCGCTTCTCGAACTCCTTTAATAATACAGCAGCCCGACTGTGGAACGATCTTCCGAATTCTGTGTTTCCGCCTTCGTACAACCCGGGTCTTTTTAGAATCCGAAATAATAAACTCTTTTCTAGATTGCAAACCCCTCCCAACGCTACGTAGTGCGCTTCTTCGGAAGAGTAAAATGGACCCAAATCCTAATAGCTGGCGTCCCCTACGTGGACATGTTAAAAAAAAAATTAAAAAAAAACAAAAAGGTTTCTTCGTTACTTCATAGATGGCAATAGTAATTATGTCTTATTTTCAGGAGATTAGTTACTAATTATTCAAATAATTAGAAATTCCAAAATTTGCATTTATAAGGGAACTCAATAAGAAGGCATAATTGGTGAAAGTTGCGCATGCGCATAAAGTGATCACGTAAACCAGCCGATGACAGGTCATAAGCCCTGTAGGTACCTTGAGTTCCTGGTACTTCTATAATATTCCAACTTCCTCTCTATTGAGATGTTATAAAGTTTGTCAAAAAAATAACCCAAGGAGATATAGTGGGGAGTTATGAATTCTCAATTTTTATGGCTAATTTTTTTTTAACAGATTTTTAATTTTTAATGAGAGAGAATTCTCTCAATAGATGGCGTTACAACAAAATTAATAAAAAATAATAATATTGTTGTTCATAATTTCACCCATAGATGGCTGTAGTAAAAGTTCCTTATTTTCAAGCGAAAAGAATTTCAGTATTACAATATATAGAACTTTCAAAATTGAATTGATAGGGATCTCATTAAAAAGGCATAATTGGTGAACGTTGCGCAAGCGCATAAAGTGATCACGTAAACCAGCCGATGACAGGTCGTAAGCCCTGTAGGTGCCTTGATTTCCCGGTTCTCCTACAATAAATATTCCAACTTCGTCTCTATTGAGATAATTAAAAATCTGTTAAAAAATATCTTTGACTCCCGACAGGGAAAAAAATCCAATGTTTGCGCATATGCAATAATAAAAATATATTCGGCTAATTTTTTATTGCAGATTATCAACTAGTACCTGTCTTGCTGAAATTGTATTCTGAAAGTTTCATCACAATGTATATATGTGTGTGTGTTTTGTACTATGTGCTGTATGCTATGTACGGCGTGTTTATTCTACTTCATCGATTATAGACTAAAATACTCATTTGATTCTTTTAAAATTTTGCAAATTTGTATATATAATACTCTCTTAGACTTAGATAAATAATAACTGAATAGTGCTTCTCAATATTTAAATCCATGGGTCCCGGGTTCTATTCCCGGTAGACACAGACACAGTTTTCAATTGTGTTTTCAGTCTGTATCTATGAGACAATAAATATTGTTAAGTCTCCAGAATGTGGCAACTTGTTATTGGGTGCGTGTTAAATTAATATTTGACATAGCACCTGTTAGTTGCCCGAGAAGTAATGTAAAATATAATTTTCAAAAAAAGTAATCATTTGTATCATCACGGCATATCCCATAGTGCGGGGTACCTAGCGACAGGTGTGCGGCTCTGCATTACTTTATAAAAGTAAGCAAGATATATGCGTGTATCCCAACACACCAGTCTCGTCTCAGTTAAAAAGCCATCATTCAGAATGGGTGGTGAACTTCATTGCTTAACTATGTAAGATGTTATTTTAACTGTTGTCTTTTTGAATACAACCGAATAGAAAAGACTGAAAGCACTATTCAATGCTGGTGCTCAGCCATGAGGTTCTACACCCATTTCAAATGTTGCCTTCTTAGATAAGACGAGACTGGAGTATGGAGATACAAGCAAATGTTTATTTTCAAATTGGTAAAAAGGCACATAACTTCCATAAAATGGCATTGAAGAATTATCAATTTTTCATAATAAAATATTAAAATAAAAAAAATTAACAAACTCATTCCATGAAGACGCTGAATATTTTCCATACAAAATTTGAATTCTTTATAGATTGACTTGTGAGTGAGGAGTTTAGCGTTGGCCATAACCCACTCATTTTATAAATAAATTTTATTTTTTATTTTTATTTAATTTATTTTATTGGGGATATACACAGATGAACAGGTTACATGCATTAAAATATGTATGCTAAGTGGAACAATCTATAGCTAGGCCTGCCATCCAAATATGTATATCCACTGTTATTTATATTTAACTAAATGTAAAGAAATAATGATTAAAAGATGTTTAAGGATAGGGGGATAGTCAAGTGACGGGGAATGTCAGAGAATAACTAAAAGAGGGAGAGCAAATTAAGTTGTATAGTATTCATACAATAAAATAAAACAAAACATCTATCTATTGTTATCTCGGATCATGTTGGTTAATTTTTTCATATACCTTCTATTTTAAAGCGTATAATATAAATGAATTAGGATTTACTTAAATTTTACGTTATAGATTGCAAATTACACAAGCATAAATTTGCTTATTTCGGGGAATGTATGAGGATTATCCATTTTCGTTGTTGATCAAACTGGCAATATGAGAAGGGGACGATTATTGTCCCCATACGTGGAGCCAGTTGTGGTGACGGAGAGCGAATGGCACGTGTAAGATTATATTATATTAGTTTTGCAATATGACAAAAATACAAATATATATTTCGGTAAAACTCCAAGGTCTACGAGCGCGATCCTTGTAACGAAATATAATGTACTCGGGCAATGTATATATACATATGTGAGATTTCTTGATAAACTATGGATATGGCTTCGGGCCAAGCGTTTATGTATTCAATAGTTTTATAGTGGAGATAAACTACTCCACAAGATGATGATTATAATTAAGGACTCTTTACAGACTAAATGGCGACGTTGAACTCTAAAAATTTACCAATATGACACAATTAGGAAATTATTCATCTTCGTCTTTTGCCGCTCCTAGCGAAGATCGGCGACCATCACACCAAACTGTCTGAGATTTTTAAGCCACTACATTCTTTGACGACATATATTCCGTCTTCCCTCTATCTTTTCCTCCACCATTAGTTGTTGAAGGGCAGATCTACATTGAAAGGATAAAAAAAATCATCAAACACCTCGATTTTAGAACTAGACTATATTATAGTATCAGTTATGAGATAAAATGTTACCGCTCAAAAAAAGAAGGGGTTTAACTGGTATATGTGCTTCCAAATACCAATAACCAAATAGATAGTACGTATCTCTTAGGACAAATCCCCTTTAACTGCCCCGCCCGATAAATCGCCAGAACCTACTATTTTACACACAATACTCAAGAACAAACTATGCAAATAACACTTTTATTATTTTGCTGAAATATGTAAAATAGCCTAGCCAGATATTTTTTACAATAGCCTACATACAATATTTAAAAAAACAACTATCATCACTATTATAGTAAATAGGGGGCTATTCATGACACATTCTAAATACGATCTTAGCTTGCCTTAATCTTAAAAATATATAAATCAGTACTCGAACATAACCCAATATCAATTTTTCTCTACTATTTGTTGATATTATACGTTTAGTATAAAATTGTCATGAATTGTTGCGTAAATTTACAGTATTATTTAGTTAATTAAACCTCAAAGATAGGTCCCTTGATTTCCCGGTTCTTCTTTAATATTCTTACTTCATCTTTATTGAGAAATCAAATTATTTTCATAATTAAAAATGACACTTTCATGCTATACATTGATATTAACGACTTTTATGATTGAATGTAGATCGAGATTATGATCGAGTACTGATTTATACCGTAATATATTGATGTTGCGCCTGGTATCAGGCAATGTGTATAGCAGGTTACGAGATCATACGAATAGATGATTCGGAAATATTCGGGATAGAATATAAAGGTATGTCGGGGTTTTGTTGTGGGCTTTTTGCATGGATCAACGATAGTACTCTCACGTTGTGGTTCATTCATATATAACTAATTATTTGTACTTCACTCTGTATATATATTTAATTACCTACTGTTAATTGTAATAAACTGTGTTCAATGAAACGCGTGTATACATTTACTATATCTGAATATCTAAAATTACCAGATGCTAAATATACATTATATAAATGCCTGGACAATTCCATTGAAGACTGTAAGTGTAGTACGATAACAGTATCCAAAAGTGATAAATACTTGGGTATCATGATAGATGACAAATTTAATTGGCTCCCGCAGATTCAAAAAATATGTAATAAACTCAATATTAGCGAAAATGTATATTATCAAAAATTTTGTCCTTTATGAAACCCTCAAAATGATGTACGTTGCTATGGTAGAGCCTATAATTTTATATTGCATTGTTGTATGGGGAAATACGTTTAAAATTAATATAATGCAAATTGAAAATCTATAAAAACGCATAATTAAATGTATGTTACCTAAAAATAGTCAACCTAATTAAAAAAGAGGGCAAAATTTTTTTCTCCGAAACAAAACTCAAAACAGCCACCCAAATATATAATTACAGATTAATATTACTAAACTACTATAAAAATGACCATAAAATACCTGTTAAAAATAAGTACAACACTAGACAAGTAGCATCCGGTAAATATATCGTACCTAGATTTAATAATTATTACGGAAAACGTACGTTACAATTTTCTATACCAACTATATTTAATAATTTGCCTTCGGACATAATTGGATTGAAGTCATATTACAAAACCAAACAAGTATTTAAAAAAAATATTTTAAACAAATAGCGCCAATAAGCTTAACTTATTTTTATTTTTATTACAGTACCTTCGACTTATATATTTTGTATTAAATCTGGATATAACACACACATTATTTTATAGTGCTCCATATTTATATACATATATTTTATGTATATGCTGTGGTTTCATTTATATCTCTATTTTTACATTGTTTTACATTTTTAAATTGTTAGTTGATTAATTTGTTATTTTGTTTATATAGAAAGCCACTGATAACTAGTATGGTTAGTAGGATCTTTGGTTATATTATTTTGCATGTATATCATATTCTGTTGAAATAAATAAAAAAAAATACATTTTTAAGATTAAGACAAGATAATAAAGTATTATGATCGTGTCATGAATAGCGCTACAGATAAGTGATGTGCGCTTTAGCAGCTACCAAGAGATGAAGAAGCTGGAGTACCACAGATATTGTCGGCCTTCGTGGTTCAGTTGGTTGGGTATCTGACTGCTGACCAAAAGGTCTCAGGCTCTATTCCCGGTGGAGGAACAGTGTTTAATTGTGTTTTCAGTCTGGATCTATGATACGATAAATATCTTAAGTCTCCAGAATGTGCCAAATTTTTATTAGGTGCATGTTAAATAAATATTTGACATAATAGGTACCTGTTAGTTGCCCAAGAAGAAATATTAAATTAATTAATTAAATAAATATACATATTATGTATGTGAAGAGTAAAGTTGGAGTACTTGGTGTAAACAAATTCTAGGATAAGTTAATAATGCAAGAAGTAAATAAATATAATCACCAATCTCAATCTCAAAAAAGATACATTATACTTATACTATGTAATATTTAAAATAAGAGTTGGGAAAGAACAAGAAGAGGAAATCGGAATCAGGTGTTTAGATAAATATTTCTTCTTTAGTTTTTTTTTCTTGAAAATGCAAAGTGAGTAAGATGACGCAATATCTGGATCTAGACTATTACATAGTCTTGCTGATTGTACTTTTTACAATACTTCATGATAAACTTATTCTCTTCCTGGTAAAAAAAATAACGTTCGATTAGGTTAACTAGAAGTTAGTAAATTTATCTCTTTTATTTTTAGAAATTTTCTTTTATCTTGAAGTTATTTACGTTTACTAAAGAAATAAATACAAAACTAACCTACAATACACATCGACTAGTACGATTTGAAAGCAGTTTCTTTGGAATATATGGAGTCGAGGGCAAAGAGAAAAAGAATGAGATATATTTTTTTGCAGAAGTAACTTTGTGAAATAAGTCACACATTGTATGCGAAGACGGTGGCAGGAAATGGATCACAATGAAAGAGGAAATCACATCTATTGTGGGAGAGAAAGATGTTACTATAGCTTTGTATTGCTCTCACACCATTTATTGGGGGTGTCTGGCTCAAATCTTTTCAAGACTTACATATTGTTGAGACAAATATACAACTCCGTAATTAAAAATTAAGGAGTTTATTTTTGAATTCACGAAAAAGAAAGAGAAAACAATCCATTTATATGCCTCGATGGATGAAATATTTCCAAGTGAAAGCTTGATCGGTGCGTTTGTTGTATTTTTTACTCCTCACAAACCCAATTGTGGTGTATTAGAATACGTGTTATTGTTCACTTCCCCTATAAAGGATATAAATACGGTAGAGACGTCTTATCGCTTCCGCGCGCTATACAGATAGCTAGGTATATAACAGAGTGTAGGTACCTGTTCGGCCAAGAGCTCTGCTACGGAATAAACCGAGTGTAATTGTCATTATGTGTTTATAATATTAATCCCACACCATGACAAGACACCAAGACTATTTTTGTTATTGCAGATTATTGACAAGTATCATGCTGAGATTGTATTCTGAAAGTTTTATCACAATTTACTCTTTTAGAATTTTTAAAATTTGTTTATATAGGTACTTGCTTAGACTTCATTAGATTTTGAAGGATATCTTAATAATGCTTCTCATTTTTTTCTAACTGTCAAATATTTCAATTTGACCCCAAGATCAGGAAACACAAATTTGATTTTTTTTCGTTTAATATATGAAAGTTAATATGTTGTTCAATGAATAACAGTGGAATTTATGAACTAAATTGTAACTCATGTACGGGAACATATATTATATTGGACAAACAGGCCGTGCCTTTAAAACAAGAATTAAAGAACACATGGCATGCATTAGATTAAAGAAAGACACCTCAAATTTTGAAGAACATATAAACGAAAACAACCACCAATTTAATAGTGACCATAATATAAATATAATACATCGGGGAATAAAAGGGAGAAAACTTGACCGACTAGAAATATTAGAAATAAACTGAGTAAAAAAGGATCCACAAAAATTACTCATCAATAAACAAATTGATCATATATATTCACCATTATTGAAACCGATGGGTAAGACAGACATATACCTTCCTTTGTTGTTCAATGCATTAAGATTAAAATTAAGCTGTTCATAATTATAACTACCAAATATCTATGAAATACATTGGTTTTAACCACACTTAAAAGATAACAATAAACCAATAAATACAATATTATTTACCTTTCGAATTTTATTGCTGTCGTTTTCTTTTGTTACAGACCTAATGGACACAGGGGACTACAACCAGTGACCCAACTACTTTCATTGTATTAAAACGTAGATTTGTATAGATTCATTTGCATTATATAACTTATTTTCAACCGTTCAAAAACCAACATTTTTATACACCTGTCATGTAAATTTTGTATATAACCACTAGTCTCAGTCTTGTAGAGCATTATTCTGACGATGTGCTTTGCACGAAACGCGTCAATAATCCAATAAATATAATAGAACTTTAACCAAGTATTTTTATATTTTTATAACATATCAACGTACAATGGAGTTCTATCAAGAATTGTCGATCGACAAACTAAACTTAGTTATGAAAGTTAACTTTCTGGCATCATTATAAATTATTGATAAAATCTAAAATTATTTTGTTAACACTATGTACTTATAATTAAAAGCCTGTTTATTAGGTCTAATTTTGTGGGAGGAGTCAATTTGAAAAAAATAGTGGCATTATCTGTCACTATTTTTTTACATATGTTTAACATCGGCTGAAACAATAACTTTTTTAAAAATATTCATAATACAAATTCCTCGACTTCTGTACAGAAAACAAAAAAAAATTTCCACGCGATGGATTCTCTACCTTCGTATATATATTGTGTTGTTTGATTTTTCGATTCAAAATAAGCGAAGAAAACAGTAAACAAAATGACAACGGAGAGAAAACAAGAGAAGAAATTAATTACAGATCAATCTATTCCCATGGCTATTTCCATCTTTCTAAATCCTATTTTTTTTCTTCTCCTCGAAAGATAATCGCTCTGTCTAGACTTATGTTTTTGCGATCGATTTGTACAAAAACAATGGAGAGTTACTTACCGATATTGTGGCTTTTGTTGGTTTTCAGATAAAGTACGACATTTTAGCGTATTTACAAAATATATTTTACGAAAGTTAGAGCTTACAAAACAATTTGTTTGAGCTTGTTCAACCGCATTGAAAATAATTTTTTTGAGCAAATAATAAATTATTCAACATTTAACTGAAAATTTGAATAAAAATGTATATCCAAACAAAACTTCCTAGTTTTTGTTTGAAAATAGTTATTTTTAATTTAAAATTCATTAAACATTATGTATGTACATTGCTGTTGATGAACAAATTCTGTCTTACTTGCTAAAATAAAAAAAAATATTTTTATTATTTATTTTTGAATTTAATATAAAAAATATTTTTTTAACGCCATTGACCGATTTATTAAAATGTTAATAACAATTTATTAGCATTAATTTAAAAAATATAACAGTATGTTTAAGATTCTACGTAAATTATACGTATATTGTTTATTGGTCGATAGCTATTTCAAGACTAGTCTTGACGATGCCCTAACAAGGCGAAATAGCTATCGATCAATAAACAATATACGTAGAATCTAAAACATAATGTTTTATTTTTTAATTTAAATTAAAATAGAATTCTACAAAGTAAATAATTCGATACTGGTGTATTGGAGTCGGGTTTGCGAATATATATTTTTTTATCTTGAATTTGTCCTTGTAAAAATAACATATACATCATCATACATTCCTTAAACTAAGCACCAATGCTTGTGCTGTAGGCAGTGGCGGCTGGCGACCTAAAATATTAGAGGGGCTCAATTTTTTTCTTGAAAGGAAATGTGTATTTAAAAGGAGAAAATATTCAGTACACGTGAAATTTCGACAGAGGTGAAAAAATATTATTTTCATGCATATGCATGATCAGTGTTTATCATCATTCTCATGTTAAACTGCAATTACAATACCTGAAAGAAAGGGGGGTCGGGTGGATCATATATCATACATGTTGGATTTAGTTGTTTTTGTCAGAGTCAGAATTAAATACCTACATCAGAATTATTGTCAAAAAGTAAACACGGAAAACAACATTCACTACACCCGCAATACGCATTCTTATCACTACACCTGCAAAGCCATGACGTTTTTTATTACAAATTCATCATAAAACTTCGAATATATTTACGTGATTTACAAGAACTAATTTGAGATAATGAGATGATTGGCCGGGAGGCCCTTAGTTTTTCACATTCACACGATCATCGTAATTAAAGTAACGCGAAATTAAATTATGTATACTATTCACCGTGTACTATTGTCAAAAATTATCATTAAAAATATTAAATTAACCCTATTTCATCACTCTGCAAACACAACCACAACACAACATGCAAAATGGCGCGCTGTCATCAACGGCCTTCAGCACTCCAGCTGATCGCTTATTGCGAAGTGCGCAGACGCTAATATTAGTTGTGTTCATAAATACACTAATTCATCTACAACTTACTGGAAAGAGATATATTCCGGTATGAACTGTCCAGAATATATGAAACACCCAGTATCTCAACATATATAAGATTATCGAGATTGAGATGGGCTGGACATGTTCAGAGAATGCCAAATATGCGAATTCCCAAGAGAATTATGACTGATCATCCAGGAGGAAAAAGGAAGATAGGAAGACCCAGGTTGCGATGGCAGGACGAGGTGAGGAGGGATGCGGTAGAGCTCCTAAGCATTACAAACTGGAGGACGGCAGCTGAGGACAGACGGGGTTGGAGGCAGAAGTTGAAGGAGGCCAAGGCTCGACTTGGGCTGTAGCGCCATCGAAGAAGAAGAAGAAGAAGATATATTCCGGTAAATTCATGAACATATATAGGAACGTGCCCGAGAGCTCCATACATTTCGCATTATATTGTACTACGGCATTGGAATCAATTATATGAGTTTACATACAGTTCTTCGGGCGCAAGTACATTGTGCCCGCGGAACAAAATTTTTCATAGAATCTCGCTGTATGAAACGAACTATTGCAGTATTTTACTATTACAGCCGTTAGGTGGAAACACATTTATTTTTATAAAAAATAATGAATTTCCAGAATAAATTTAGCAAATATTTTTGGAATCTATCGAACAAAATTTTTGGGAGGGCTCAGCCCGAGAGCCCTTTGGGGGAGCCGCCACTGGCTGTAGGTGAACGAAATCAGTCGTGGCAGAATTCGATTTCGCGACCACTTGATTACTTACTAACCGCTCAGCCACCACCCATAAAAAATATACTATATTTTCGTATATTACGCTAGTTGCATGCAATACATGAAATCCAAGTTTTCCTGTATACCTGTACCAGTGTGTATGTAAATCGAATATTATGATTACATATCCTACGATGTGATTCCGATCCTGTTTCTCAGACCCTGCATCTTTCTCAGGAATGCCCTATGCATACGTTACATGTAGTGTTGGAGGATCTGAATAATTTGAATACTAATGCCGATTCCAATGTTGACTTATTAGAAAGCTTTGGATTATTTCCCTGTCGGGAGTCACGGATATTAATTATAGAATTCTGTCAGGAATTTTCAGTATCAAACATTGAAAAACTCAACAATAAGAGATGACATCAGTAGTGTGTATGTGAATGGTAAGTGTTCCCCCCCCCCCCCCCCATGAGGGGGGCCAAAGCTGCCAAAGTACCTATTTTTCAATTAGATATACCATCATTATTTCTTATCAAATCGTTTTGAAAAAAATAATTTAGATAGTTTGGGTATTAAGAAAGAAAAATATATCTTTACTTTTTGATAATGTTCTGTATGAATTCTTGTAGAAAAATAATGGCATTTTCCGATTTTCAACGTTTATCTTATATTTTTAATCAAATATAAGGCTTAGTTCAACATATTTTTTTTTAATTAAAGAAGACAAAAATATCTAGAAAAATATGATGTGACGTTGCATTAATGCTTCAGGTTTAGTAAATAAACCTTGAAAATACCTATTTTCTATTCAGTGCCGTTGCGAAATTAAAGTTTTTTTGGTTTATCAACTTAACCTGATGCATTAATGCAATGTTACATCGTATTTTTCTAGATATTTTGATCTTCTTTAATTTATAAAAAAAATATAATGCTCTATACCTTATAGTTTTTAGAAATTTAAGATAAATGTCAAAAATCGGGGTATGTTTATTATTTTCCTTCAAGAATATATACAGAACATAGTTAAAAAGTTATGGTATATTTTTCTTTATTAATATTCAAACTAACTAGGCTATTTTTTTTTTAAATGATTCGTTATGTAGTAATGATGCAAATTCAAATTGAAAAAATAGGTACGTTGGCAGCAGTCACCCTCTTAACATCCAACAGATCGAAGAGACAATCCAATACAAAAAAACCTTATTAAGGTTTCATGATTAGTTAGAACGTTGTATGGATGTTGATAGAATACAAAATATTATTACCCCTGAGTATGAATTAACAAAATATAAATAATAATTTTGGCGTGGTTTAGTGGAGACATCTATGCGAAAGCACTGGATTTCATATATGAATAACGTGGCTTTCATTGTTTACCTATCGATTTCTCATCAAAAAATGTCGTTAGAAATAAGTTTCACCGTTATTTGATAGTTGGCGATGGTGTTTCCAGCTCATTCTCAAACCATATAATTTTTAAAAATTCTTCCCCTTGGCGCTTTTGTCTCATTTCTATCAGGGTACGCTTCGACCTGGAATTAGCGAGTTGTCAGTACATTGAAGCGAGTGCCATCTGTCCTTCGTAACCCTTAGAAAGGGGAACCAGACAAATTGGATCATGGCTACACATAGCTAGTGATATACATAAATCCGCACATAGATTTTTTGAAAATCCAGAGGTGCGTGCCCCGCCCGGATTCGAACCGTCGACCTCACGCATGGGAGGCGACGACCTTTACCACCGCTATATATATTTTAAAAAAAATTAAAAATATAAAATCAATTAAAATGATTGGTTAGGCGAAATCATTGCAATATGACATAAATAAACATAGCCAAGCTGTGCGCATGCGTTGTCTGCACTATAGACAATTCAAATTATTATCTATCAGTTCAAATTATTATCTACGGTGTACTGATTTTGTAGATTTTAGTTTTAGGAACAACGTCAGTTTAAGAATACGAAATTATGTTCAAATGACGTTTATTCTAAAATTTTATAACGTTCCTATTTTCGTTCAAATAGTTACTGAATTGGACGTATTACCACGATTGACCCTTTGGCGTGTGCACGGATCTAACCGAAGATTTATCAAGTTGCAACTCCTTATCATCTGTCTCACCAGATTACCTATACTTAGATTTTACTCAACCCCAATCACCACAACCGACGATTCCTTTCGTAATCTCTACTAAGAATCTCCTAAGTTTGAAATGGTCGATCTTAAATACCCATTCAGGAACCATTTCAAAGTTCTAATGAAGGTTGAACGCCCCTATAGTGGGACACCAATAGTATTAAAGAAACCAAAATATATATCATACGTTTATTTGAAGATCATTATAAATTGATTTTATAAAATATTCAATATTTCGAAAATAAGTTCATCTTGCATCGTATTCATTATTCTTGAGTCTTGACTATCACAGAGAAATTTGTAAATACAAGTATTCTATTGGGATTTTGAGGGTCTATGTTTATTTATTAGTTTATATCAAAAGGGGCGTGTTCAAAAGGATTCTATTTTATTTCAAACATATTCATACCTTCAAGTATGATTTTGCTTATGTATGTCTGTTCATTAAATAATTGATAATACATAATTTATAGTGATGAAGGGTTTCAGTTAAAGAACTACTTACATGATCAACATTGGTTCAATCGTAACAAATGAAAATACATTATAAAAAATAACTTAATTAATTTGGGATTTCGTGGGTCGGAACTAATAGATGAAGATTTAACGCGACTTTAATCTATTGAACGATCAAAACATGAATACAATCTGTCGATCAGCTCGTATCAATGACGGTGGGCTATGGTTCGTTGATCCTCGTCAATCTTCGGGAGCATTCGAGAATCCCGGGACGTACATGTTGCAGTCCACCAGGCGCTGACACATGATAAACCTAAAGATTTGGGTATAAACAAAACTAACTATGTACTTAACAGGGAGTTTACGATTAGTTTATTCTACTTATTTATAATGACAGATGATCAGATGATCGGTGCTAGAGCTGGCATCTCGCTAGATTAGTAATCTAGTGGACGCGAGTTCGAATCCCAGCCTGCCTCAACCTATTTCGTTCGCCTTAGCACAATTATTTCTTATGCTTCATTTAGAGACTGTATACAGATGTATATGTACTTACTTGATATCATATACATACATTGTTAAGTTAACTCGGATTTTGAATCCCTGATATACTTATTCGAATCAGTTGAAACTATTATCGAATCTGCATAATATAATGACACACTAATGAGTTTACAAATTTGAAGAAATGTTCAGATTACACTCAGATGTTTTTAGTAAAAGGTACCTACCAGGTTTATATTTTGTAGAATACAGAGAAATGAAAAATTATATTCGATATAATAATATATAACACTTTATTATTCTTAAAACTATTTTAGATATAGAATAAAATTTCAACAAATTTTAATATTACTAATAAAAAGGAGAGAGAAGAGATATGCACTAGTTGGCGCTCCCTCAATCTTGCACTTATAATGCTTCTCCGCACTGTTTCTGGAATGTTGGACGCTTCCTATTGGCTGAAAGGTTGCCAAGCCCAATGTCGCCACAACTTCAACACAAGGACATATTCATTATTAATAAAAATGTACACGTAGTTGCTTTAGAACAGATTTTTTGATTACGAACATTTACATACATAGCCGATTGTTTGTATCGAAAAAAATATATACAATTTGAATCAATTTAAAGTAATACATTGTTATTTTAAAGATACAAAGAAAAGAAAACAAATGTTTGAAATTATTGTCATTTATATTATCCTCTTACATAATATGAAAAAATCATCGCATTTCAAACAAAAACAATCTAAGTTAACAAAACAAATTATTCATCTCAAAGCTATTTAAATCTGATAACAACAACTGTCATTCTCCTAGGCCTGTGTCTACTTTTTGGCTTCAGCTGACGACAATGGACGAAGAAACTCATAGCCTTACTTTTTCGCCTTCACTAAGTCCGGTTCTGTTTTCCATAAACAATGGACCACCTTTCTGCCCGAGCGAATCCTTCCACTTCAGTAGCCCTCTTCAGTTCATTCTCCCTCTCCTATCTCCTTCACTCATACCCTTGTCGTCTCTCTCTTTAGCAATCGTGCCGTGTCCCAAACCAACAGATTATCTGTGTTCAGCGAAATCCGTTTAGTGCACAGAAAGTAATTATCGCACCGGCCAAAACAGATGACACTCTTTTGGATTGTACAACTATGTGTATACTTATTAGATTCGCGTGGAAAACAGGTGAACATAATTGAATTATTAGCCATTCCTAGACGCTTGTGCGGTCCAATTTTAGCATTACATGTGTTGCTCGTAGTCACTTGGAACGTGGGTATTTGCTATACACATTTCAGTGATTGATTGATTTTATAAATTTGGAATGCAGTTCCATTCCATCGCTTTTTGTTATTGGATTTAATATTTAACTTTTACAGTGAATGACAAAACAATACATAAACTAATAATTTATTCAGTTACTCATACATGGGAACCATCACGCCTTATCCCAAATAGGCAAAGCAAAGAAAACCTAACGCTATTCACGTCTATCCATCACTTTCTAGGGCGACTTGCTATTTCCATTTACATTCATTCTATTTCCCTTTTGTATATTTCTTAATCAGTCGTCCATTGTATTTTTTTTTTCAATACGCTCAAACCAATTCAATGTATTCACTTTTATTCTGCTTACAACAATTCTTCTTACATGCTACGTTTTTTTTCTCCTATAGTTTTCATTTTAAGGTTGACATAAAAAATGAAAGAATAAATACATACTTGCAAGTGCCAACCCGATACTTGCAAGGCAAAACATTTCACGAAACCTTGATTTTTTTAAATTTTATGCTCAATTTTGTAACATTTAGTTCAACTAAAAAATGTCAGAACTATCTAAATTCACTGTATATTTCAGTTTTAAACATATTTTTTGCAAATGCATATTCAAAACTAAAAAATATCCTTCAAGGATGAACTTCTTACGAAATTGCTCTTTTTGGTCCTTCGATATGTTGAAATGTTGATAATCTCAAAGCTGACACTTCAAGTACAGATACTCGTACATAATAATATTATACACACCGACCTGGTCTCACATTAGAAGAGTAATCAAGCCCTTTAGATTTGATGGACATAGTTAAATTACTTTATTTCATTGAACCACGTTAGTTAAAATTAGTTTTAGACATATTCATGACAGAACGAGATTACATTTGCTTTAAATAAGCTTCATTAGACCCGCTTCAATAATTAACTGGGTTATATTTGCCTTTTGTATTTTGCTATCATTCAGATATGTATTTGTTATGACATGAAGGTATTTAATTAATTACATTACTGTCGATTTAGTCATTCATCTAAGGAACTCTTGTAGGTGTCAATTGATTTATTGAAAATATTATACGTGCAATCAATACGAGTATAATGTATATTATTTTAAAATATTTTTTTAAATCGAATTAGATCGAATAGTTGCATATAAGAAAATATTGAATTTTTTCCCCTGTTGGGTTGAGTCAATGATATTTTAATGACATTTTTTTTTAAATCTCAATAGGGATGAAGTTGGAATATTAATAGAAGAACAAGGAAATCAAGGCTATATAAACCAATTTCTCAATAGATGGTGTGATATATTTATTAAATGATACAATGTATAATTAACACTGCTTTTATTATAAATCAATAGTTTCCATTAATACAATAAATATTTTAACTTATTATATCGCACGTGTTATATACAATATTTTAGACAAACACGGTGTTCGCGGTACGAGCCGTTCTTTCGGAATGACCTCGGCCAATCCTTTGTTCCCCGAAGACATCCGACTGTCTTCGAGGATAAACATAACTATGTTTATAGTTACTAGGCAACACCATACACCACAGATGGCGTGAAAAAACGTTTCTTCGTCGTTTTCTAGATGGCGATGGTGTTTCAGCTTATTCTCAAGTGAAATATTTTTTATGAATAACACATTTTGAACTTTAATAGCTACCTTAATAGATTCCGCCTTTTAAACTCGTCCTCATGTCAGTTATGCCAATCTTCTACATCATCATAAGCACGACAGCCCTGGGTGGGCCTTGGCTGAATCCAGGAGTCTCCTCCATTCCCATCTATCCATCACCCCGACCAAACTTTGGAGCACATCCTCTGGGAATGCTCTAACCCAAACAACAAACGTTTCAAACGTGAACGGAACTCCTCGCTGCTGTCCGTGGGCCTCTTCAAAGTCTCATTGGATATGCAGATTTAGTGGTCTCGAAGAAGAACTTAACAGCTAATTATTTTGCCATGGTTATGGTGCCCTTCTCTCTAACATTACCGTTGAATACCAAAAAAGAAATTCCAAAATGTCCCTGGTGAACTCTCTGATAGGTACCCAGTTTTACACAGTCACAGGATTAAAATAATCTCACGATAATCCATATCTGTGAATATTATTTTCACCGACATTGACTGTCGTTTTTGCGCTATTCTGCGAAGGGGTCGATTTCAGCCATATGCGGAGCTGGTGGAGGTGGGCGTAACTTTAAAGGAATTACAAAAATTAGATTGATTTGAAACTCAATTAAAAAAAGCATGATTGGTAAACGTTGAGCAAGCGCACAAAGCGGTTCTCCAATGAAATTTCAATTTAGTATCTATTGAGATGTTAAAAATTTCTCAAAAAAAATATAATTATTTTAACGTTTATAGAGTGAATTGAATAAAAATATAAAGCATTGTGTACTTATATTGAATTCGAACTCGACAGAGTAAAGTAACCATTACTTGTATCCAACGTTTTTTTAAGATTTTTCAAATGAATTATATTTCTATTTGTTATATTTTTAACAAAGTTTCTATCCACAAGGACTAGTATAAATAAAATATTCCTAGTCCTTGCTAGACACTGCTAGCATATTCATAGACAATTATAAAATTAAACTTCACACAAATTCTCGTATAAGGAACCCAGAACTATTTAGATTACAGTTTTTCAACATTACATAACATGTTTTTTTTTAATTCCATTAAAAGGATGTGTAGATTTTATATTATTTTACATATCAATAAAAACATAGATATTTTTGTTGACAGTCTGGTGACATTTAGAAGAAAATTTTCCACACTTATAAATTAACCTACTCAACTATTTTTTTTTTCTCTAGCTATAATGTTTATCTTTTTTATCTCTTTGTTCTTAGTTGTATCTTTTTAGAAATGCTTTCATTTTTGTTTTCTTTTGTTAATATCTTCCACTATTTTTTTTTGTAAGTAAGTTAGTTTCTATTGTATCTTTTCATTTTTATATAGATTTTTTTTTAGATTTTCATTTTCTTATAAATTAATACGCCAACTTTAAATGCAGGATTTGGCCACTTGTAATTGGCTGACCAAATTTGTAATAGCTTGCCTGTTACGGACGAGAAAATATATAAATAAATATATAAATAGGGATAAATAGTGATAATAATCAATTGTAAAACGCCACTGTCGTGTGCGTATATTGTTATTTGTAAACGCCAATGTCGTGCCTGCCGGCCGATAAGCGGCGGTATTTCCCACTGCATTGTTCGTAACCATATAAATACCTGTCATGTTTTGTAAATAAACACTTACATTTTGTACGCCTCGACGACCGCCTTTTGTTTATCTCTCTGTTCCTGAACCTACCGATATATTTCGACTGCTTTGCCTGATCTTCACGGACTCGATTTGACACTGGATTGGACTTGCTTGGATACCGCTGATTGACCCTGCCTGGATTCTGGACTATTGCTGCCGCTGTACCCTGTACTTCAACTTATCTGCACTACCACGAGCAGAGCGTTCGACCTCCCCTCTGCGATACATGCCACTGTGTATCGCCGAGGTACGGTAGTGAGCTACCCGACACGTCCTGGTGAGAAGGCGAGCCACCCCCCTTTTCTGAAACGTTGTTATTGGCACTCGAGAGGGTGTCGGTTACAAATTGGTCCTTCGTGCTGCGGATCGACCCTTACCAGGAGTCAGGATGACACCATCGTTGAGGAGCAAGAAGACTGCTGCCAAAGACGTCGAGGCTAAGTCGGTCTCTGAGAACGAGTCGACGATATCTGGAGGCTCTACGTCGGAGGATACAATTGTGCAACTTAGAAGAAAGTTGAAACAACAGGAGCTTGAGCTGCAACGTCGGCAACGTCAGATTGAGGAGATGGAGAAGTCATGCGCGGATGGAGCCGACGCTGAGGCCGGCCGCGCAGTACCCGAAGCTACCAACGGTGTGATCGACGAGGATGAAGTGATGCCAGGGGCCTCTGTGGACAATGAGGCCGCCCGGCGTACCCAGGAATGGGCAAGCAAGCAAGCTGAACCATTTGCGATGATGGCGGCAGCTATGACGGATGCCTTCCGTGCAATGACTGCAAGTGTCAGCTGCCCGTCGCCTCATCGAGAGGAAGCGCAATTTAGTGCTCTGATTGCCCGAACAACCACGGCTAAGGATCTTCCGACGTTCTCGGGGGATGCCGTGCACTGGAGGAGTTTTAAAAGCCAGTGGGAGCAGTCGACGAGCCTCTGCGGGTTGACGGATGCCGAGAACATCCTGCGATTGCAACGCGCCCTGACCGGGCGTGCGCGGGATGTCGTCTCCGCGATGTTAGCAGACCCGAAAAACGTGTCGAAAATAATCGACAAACTGGAAAAAAACTTTGGACATCCACAGATGATTGTGGCGGCCATGCTGGAGAAGATGCGAAGGCTGCCACGGATCGCTGAGCCGCCCACTATAGACGCTGTGCGGGACTTCGCCCTGGCGATAAGCAATGTGGTATGCACCGTCAAGGGCATAGATGAAAAATATCTGCTAGGACCCCAGCTCCTGGAGGAGATGGTTGCGAAGTTGCCGTCGGTGCTCCAGTGGTTGTGGTTTTTCACTGGTCGGCACAGCACCGACCAAGCTACTATTGAAGACCTGTCGACTTGGCTGGACTCAATGTGCAACGCGGTGCCGAACTTAGGAGGTCTGCAGCCCGGACGACAGCCGAGACGAGACGCTCACCGAGACACTCACGCGGTGGCCCACCACCTCACGGAGGAAAGGAGAACGGGGCCGACCTGCGAATTGTGTAGTGAGTCGCACCGGCTGCCAGAATGTGCTGCGTTCCAGTCGAAGGCATTAAACGAGAAATTTAATTTATTAATTTATTAATTTATTAATTTATTTGGATTAGTAAACAGTCATGTTAACACTTACAATACACAAACGATTTACAGAAATGAGACCAATTACATACCAATCCCAGAAAGTACAGAATAATGACAGTTACAAAAAATTGAATAAAAAAAAAAGCATTTCATATATTGTAATAAGTATAAGAAGGATGTGCATGGTTATAGGATGGGTTGTAAGGAGTGAAGTAAACATATTTATTAATATTTATTCAACTATCGTTGTAGGCGAATGCAACCTTTTATATAGTTCAATTTTGTATCGCAGTTGGCTACTATCAAACATGTCCAGGCCTGCAAAGTTATTGTTGTAACTATTGCAAGCCCGCACAATGAATGCGTTCTGCCCTTTAGTGGTACGCACTCGGTCTGTGTAGAATAGGGTGTTACGTCTGCCACTTCGCATCGGGACATGAAATGGAATTAATTTTAATATGTCGGGTGAGTCAATTATGTAATTTAGAATTTTGTATAATGTCATTTGGTCAGTAACGGTACGTCTAAGTTCCAATGTCTCAATGTTGAAGGCTGTTAAAATATCTGATTTAGATGCAAATCTGTGATATGAACGAAAGTTGAGGTAATTTAAAAATTTATGCTGCACTCTTTCCAATCGGTGTGACTTAGTCACGTGGATAGGATTCCATATTTCAGAGGCAAATTCGAGGAGGGGTCTAACATATGTATAGTATAATAAGATTAATGTATTAAGATTGCGAAAAGATTTAGATAGTCTGAGGATGAAACCCAACATGCTAGACGCTTTCGAGATTATATTATCAAAATGTTCATTGTACATTAATTTAGTGTCAAGTGCAACACCAAGATCTCTTATAGACAATTTTCTTATCAAAAAAATATTACTGAAGTTATATTTGAAATGAATTATATTGCGATTTCTAGCGAATGAAATACAGAGACATTTGGATACATTTAAAATTAGGTTATTGTTATTACAGTAAGTCTTGAGCCGATTTAAATCTTCTTGGAGTTTCAAACAATCGTCAATGCTACGGACCGCCATAAATATTTTCATATCGTCAGCGTAAAGTAAAACGCGCGCAAAAAGGAAACAGTTGATAATGTCATTAACAAAAATGTTAAACAGCAATGGACCTAATATAGATCCTTGGGGAACACCCGATGTGACATTGACCCAGTCTGACATAAATCCGCCGATCACCACCATTTGCGACCTATTTTTTAAGTATGAACAGAGCCATCTTAAAAGGTTTCCGTGTATACCTATAGATTGTAATTTTTTCATTAGCAGTTCGTGATCAACCTTATCAAACGCTTTGCTATAATCTGTATAGATAGCGTCTACTTGGATTTTTTCATCCATGTGACGAGACACGAAGTCTGTGTAGAGTTATGTAAAGAACAAACGACTGTGCTATGCGTGCCTGGCTAGTGGGCACATGACGCCGAAATGTCAGAAGAAAAAGAAGTGCAGTGTCGATAGCTGTCAACGATACCATCACGCTATGCTACACGGACAATCGGATGGTGCGGCGTTTGAGAGCGTCCACCACATCAACCATGCGAGTGATGTATTGTTGAAGGTGTTACCGGTGACGATAAGCGGGCCAGCGGGCGAGGCTAGTGTATATGCCTTGCTCGACGAGGGCTCGACGATATCGCTTATCGACGCAGCCGTCGCAGCAAAGGTTGGCGCGACAGGACCGGTTCGCGGCATCAAGATCCGCGGGGCCGGCGGTATGCGCTCGGATGACACGGAGTCGAGGCGGGTGAAGGTGGGAGTGGCCGGAGACGGACAGACTTACTCCATCAAGGCCAACACAGTGCGCGACTTAGACCTGCCGCCGACGCCAGCATTGGATGCTTCTTCGAGGCTGAGCAAGGCGCCGGCCCGCGAGGTAACACCGCTAGTGTTACTAGGCCAAGATAACGCCCATCTTATTGTGTCGCGTGAAGTGCGACAAATGCGTGATGCGCGCCTTGCATCACGCACAGCTCTTGGATGGACCATACATGGAGGCGGCGAGTCAGGGCGTGATGGCTCCGCGATCGCGCTCGCTACAGTGGCCAACACGGCAGTAGCACGCGACCAAGAACTGCATGAATTAGTGAAATTGAACTTTGCTGTAGACTCGCTTGGCGTATCGGCGACACCGCGAGTATCGGAAGACGTGAAGAGAGCTACAGCAATTATGAACAGCACTACGAGACAGTGCCAGGACGGTCGGTGGGAGACCGGCCTACTGTGGCGGTATGACGATGTGTCGTTGCCCGACAACAGCAGCTGCGCGACCAGAAGATTCACGCAGCTTGAATCGAGGCTACGGGCCGACGAAGGACTTGCGAAGGCCTACAAGGAAAAAATCGCAGACCTTGTGAACAAGGGTTACGCGCGCCGGCTAGGGCCCGGTGAGGCAATGGCGTCTAGCAGAGTATGGTACTTACCACACTTTGCTGTACAGAACCCGAACAAACCAGGCAAGCTGCGTGTGGTTTTCGACGCGGCGAGCAAATACCGAGGCACTTCACTTAACGATATGTTGCTGACGGGTCCTGACTTCCTATCTTCTCTGATGGGCAATGTCCTGCGATTTCGCGAGGGAAGAATTGCCATCGCCGCAGACATAAAGGAGATGTTCCTTCGGGTGAAGATACGAAGAGAGGACCAAGCCTCACAATTGTTCCTTTGGAGGGCCAATCGAGAAGAACCGGTGAGCACTTATGTGTTGACTTCGATGATGTTCGGAGCTAAGTGTTCGCCGAGCAGTGCACAGTTTGTTCGTGATAAGATCGCTGAACAGCATGGATCAACACACCCGGAGGCCTCGGCGGCAATAAAGAACAAATTCTACATGGATGACTATCTGGATGCTGTCGAGACGCCTAGAGAGGCCATTGAAATAATGAAGAGCGTCACGGCCGTCTTACGTCAAGGCGGCTTTGAGCTGACGAACTGGGCGTCGAACCACCCGCTGGTTAGGCGATCAATAGCTGACAGCGACCGTGCAACGGCCGCCGTAGAGATCCACGGCTGCGGCGATACCAACGAGCGAGTACTGGGAGTCACATGGGACCCAACGAACGACGTGTTCATATTCGCCTTCGACCACCTGTGGGAAAATGATGATGACCGCGTCAGTAAAAGGATGCTGCTAAGCGACATCATGAGGATCTTCGACCCGCTTGGAATCGTCTCCTGCCTGACGGTTCGGGCGAAGATATTGCTGCAGCGAGTGTGGCGGACGAACGTTGGATGGGACGACACATTACCCCCCGACATCCTGGGCGAGTGGGAGTCACTCAAGGCTGGCATGTCGGCCAGCCGACCCGCCCTTCCAAGATGCTGCGTGTGGGAGGCTAGAGCGAAGCGTACGCTTCACGTGTTCGGCGACGCTTCGGAAAAGGCATGCTGCGCTGTCGCCTACTTGGTGGAGGAGAGCCCTGGCGAGACGCGTGTCGCATTTCTGACCAGCAAGTGCAAGGTAGCGCCGCTACGGCCGTTATCGATACCCCGCCTTGAGCTGCAGGCGGCGTTGATGGCGGCAAGGCTGGCGGCCACCATAAAGAAGGAGCTAACGTCACACATCGGCGAGACGGTCCACTGGACCGACTCAACGACAGTACTGCAATGGCTGAGAACGGACCCACGGACCTACTCAACCTTCGTTGCAAACAGGTTGGGCGAGATTGACGAGCTCACGGACACGAAGAGTTGGCGGTGGGTTCCGACCGAGCTCAACCCGGCTGACATTGGGACAAGGGATGGAGACATGCCGAATCTTGGGCCAGACGGCATGTGGTTTAGGGGGCCGGACTTTCTGAGGAGGCCGCCCACTGACTGGCCCGAAGAAAGGAATGTGCGTGTGGAGCATGAATGCGCCGACCTGGAGGTGCGGCCACATCGCGTCATGACAACGGTCCAAGTACGTGGGCTTCACGAAGCTCATCCTGACGTGTCAAGATTCTCATCTTGGACGCGACTCATCAGGGCGACAGCTTGGACGTTGCGATTCACGGAGAGATGCAGACGGCGAGGGCCGGCCGGCTCCGAGCTCACGGTCTCTGAGCTGGTGCAGGCCGAACGAGCATGGATTGCCCACTGCCAGGAAGACAGCTTCGGCGAAGATGCAGCGGTGCTGCGACGGGGGGAGGCAATTGCGGCTGGCAGCCGACTGGCACATTTGAAACCCTTCGTCGATGAACAAGGCATGTTACGCATGGGTACACGGCTGGGCGCGCTCGGCGAGACAGCGCGCGGCGTGCAGGCTCCTATCATTTTGGATGGAGCTCACCCGTATACACACCTTCTGATCAGGCGATACCACGACCAAGCTCAGCACGCAGGGTGCGAACGAACGATCGCGGATTTGAGAGTGTCGTTCACAGTCGTGAGGATGAGAACTACGGTTCGCAAGGTACTACGAAGCTGCCTACACTGCCAACAGGCACGCGCTAGACCATCACCACCCATGATGGGTCAATTGCCGCCAGCCAGACTCGCCCATAATGAGAGACCATTCACGCACTGCGGCCTGGACATGTTTGGGCCGATGATGGTCGCAGTGGGACGGCGGAGAGAGAAGAGGTACGGGGCGCTGTTCACATGTATGGTGACACGCGCCGTGCACATAGAGCTCGTCTCTTCACTGAGCAGCGATGGTACCATTATGGCCATAAGGAGAATGACCGCGAGGCGCGGTCAACCTATCGCCTTTTACAGTGACAACGGCACCAACTTCCGAGGTGCCGACAAGGAAATGCGAGACGCGCTGGAGAGCTTGCGAAACGACAAGCATGTGATAAGCGAGCTGACGAACCGTCGCATTGAATGGCGATTCAACACACCATCGGCACCGCATATGGGCGGCGCCTGGGAACGGTTGGTGAGATCAGTGAAAGTCGCGCTGCGGGAGACCCTCAAGGAACGGGTTCCCCGCGAGGAAACTCTCCTCACCACGCTGGCGGAAGCAGAATTCTGCATTAACAGTAGACCACTCACACATGTGTCGGTCGACCCGAAGGATGAGGAGCCTTTGACCCCCAATCATTTCTTGGTGGGATCATCTGGACAGAGGCCAAACCTGTCACTGTATACCGCGCAGCAGGAAGAGATCTGCCTTAGAAAACAGTGGCAGATGGCTCAACAGCTGGCGGATATGTTCTGGTATGAATATCTTCCCACTCTGGCCCAACGGAAGAAATGGAAAGAACCAGCTACGCCACTGAAGGTCGGGGACCTCGTGGTGATAATGGATGCCTCCCTGCCGCGAAATTACTGGCCGCGAGGTCGCATTGTGGAGGCGACCACCGCAGTGGATGGACAGGTCCGCACCGTGCGGGTACGGACCGCCGCCGGGGACTACGAGAAACCAGCAGTAAAAGTTGCAGCATTGCCGGTTCTCGTCCGTTGACGCCTTTGTGCTGCGAAGCAACACGGGGGGAGGATGTTACGGACGAAAAAATATATAAATAAATATATAAATAGGGATAAATAGTGATAATAATCAATTGTAAAACGCCACTGTCGTGTGCGTATATTGTTATTTGTAAACGCCAATGTCGTGCCTGCCGGCCGATAAGCGGCGGTATTTCCCACTGCATTGTTCGTAACCATATAAATACCTGTCATGTTTTGTAAATAAACACTTACATTTTGTACGCCTCGACGACCGCCTTTTGTTTATCTCTCTGTTCCTGAACCTACCGATATATTTCGACTGCTTTACTTGATCTTCACGGACTCGATTTGACACTGGATTGGACTTGCTTGGATACCGCTGATTGACCCTGCCTGGATTCTGGACTATTGCTGCCGCTGTACCCTGTACTTCAACTTATCTGCACTACCACGAGCAGAGCGTTCGACCTCCCCTCTGCGATACATGCCACTGTGTATCGCCGAGGTACGGTAGTGAGCTACCCGACACGTCCTGGTGAGAAGGCGAGCCACCCCCCTTTTCTGAAACGTTGTTATTGGCACTCGAGAGGGTGTCGGTTACATTGCCCTTATTTGAAGGAACAACGATGTATAATAACTTGTTAGCTATAAGTGGTCGTTAAATAAATAAAATAAATTAATAAAAATAGACATATTGAATATAGTTAGAATATTAAATTTAATTATTATTTATAGAGTTTTTGGCTGTGTCTAGCGAAAGCGTTTATGAATTTATTTATTGAGTAACTTCTTGAACATATAATTTTTCCACTGGCGAGGAAATGCTAATATATAATCTATGGCATTAATGTACTGTAAAATAATAGACAAAAAAAGATTGAATATAAGAACAATTCAAAGCAATTGTAGTGTCGCCCGTAAGGAAGTTGGTTTAAATTATGTACCTATATAATTGTTAAAATTTATCTTCTACTTTCACTTTTTAACTAGCACAAAAAAAAAAACTAGCACATTTGATACATTTGCTTTAAATAAAAAAAAATGATGACATTGATTTACCAAAATCAGATGTTCCAGTGACAGACACGAAAAACTTTTATAAATAGCAGTGATATGTGGGAATTCAAATAAAGCAATTTTGGAAATGTGGTAAATACGAAAAGTAATCCAGCAACTTTATAAACTTTTTGCAGTTAGGTACCTCACAATTCATCAGATAAAAATTATTTGTTTCTGAATAATCTGTTTTTGCATGATTTGGAAAAAGCGATAAAAGTCTTCTACAGCTTTAAGTTATTCTCTTCCAGAATTTTAAATTGTTTTTTTTTTCTTTTATCGAGTTTTGTGTGGTGAGTGAATACCACACAAAAGAATTTTTAAATTAACGTTATACGTGGTTTTGTATACTGAGTAATAAATAAATATAAATAATAATTTATTATATTTTATTTTTTTACAATTTCAATTCGTTTTATAACGATATAAAAAATATTTTGTATTCCATGTTTCATCTTAATAATATTTTTTTTCTTTATACTTTCAAACTTATCAAATTAAGACACTATTAAATAATATATGATAGTTTTGCTTCGTGTACTATGCTTACGACAAAACTTTAGATGGGTCGGTGGCAGAGCGGTTAGCGCATTGGGTTAGTAATCCAGTGGTCGCGAGTTCGAATCCTGCCTCGACCGATTTCGTTCACCTATAGCACAAGCATTTATGCTTATTTTAGGGAACGTAGGAAGATGTATATGTACTTGTTCAACAAGGACATATTCATTTAAAAAAAAAAAAAAATTATCTTTTATCAAATAGTATAGAAATCCCAACGTATAGAAATTATTTAAGTATCATAATTTTCCAACTGTCGATTTGTTCAATAGAGTTTACATATTTCCCCTAACAGGTCGACAAAGTTTCAATCTAAGAATTCGGAGTAGAACATAAAATTTAATGTGTCTCTGTGTGCCCCCCCTTATAACTTTTGATCCGCTTGATTAACAGACCATAAAATTTCAAAAAATATTGTAAAAAAATTATGATCAGAATTTCGAATTTTTGTTTCAGTCAGGGGTTATCAACTTTTAAATTTTCGTTTTATTTTCCCATATATCTCAAAAACCATAAAAGTATATATCTCAAAAACGCTGAAAATTTGTATAAATATATAAAAATAAAAATACTTAAATAATACAGCAAGCACACAAGGCCGCAGCAATCTCAGGCTGTCTAAGGGAAACTATATGGAAGAACACACACATGAGCACCAATGGCAAAATGAGGATATACAAAACATGCGTCAGACCTATCCTAACATATGCCATTGAAACCAGAGCTGATACGGTCCGTACTAAACAACTTAAGCACACCAGTGAAATGAAAATACTGCGATGCATAGCGGGCAAAAGTCTTCGTGATAGAGTCAGGAATACAGAGATCCGAAGAATTTGCGAAGCTGAGGACATCGTAAGATGAGGGCGCCAAAGATGAAGGTACTGGAACGAACACGTCAGCCGCATGTCCGAAGATAGGATCCCAAAGATAGCCCGAGACAACGTACCGGAGGGGTCTAGACCACGAGAACGCCCACCAAAAAGATGGCGAGATAGTTGGCAGTCCACATCACAGGAGGCTGAAAATACAACATTAAACAGGCCCTAGGCCTAATGAAAGAAGAAGAAGAAGACTTAAATAATTTAATTAAATTTAAACTTGTTTCGATTTTTCACTAGCGTACACTTAATAGCACAATTACTTTCTTAATTTTAATTAATTGGACAGTTCAATATTGTTTAGAAATGTAAATCATTATGATGATAACTGTTTTTAAATTGAAAACATGTAAAAACAGAATAATAATATTGTTACACCTAACCGCATTCAAATTTTATTAACGCTCAGCCGCAAATAAATTTACTTTCATTTTTATCAAATAAACTAAGCTGGAAAGTTTTAACATGCATTGTCATAGAGAAAAATTACAAATTCAAATAAAATTTCAGAGTTTTTACTGGTCGAGAAAAAATATAATACTTAAAAATCTTTTGGCAAAATTCCAGTACAGACAGACAGACGTTAAAGAAATGTTTGTAAAAAAATAGTAAATAATTCAAACATACATAAATCACGTCGTTTCCCTAGTTGGGGTCCCGGACAAAGAAAGTTCTCGAACCGTCACTTTTGACATACATTTAGTTTCGTTTATATCCACAAACAGTCTTACATAAGCTCTTCTATTATTCTGGGGATCAAGTCTCGTCAAACGTTGAAATTGAAACCCTCGTGATAACCCATATATAACTTAATGAGTTCTTCAATGTCTTAAAATAACATAGAACTCCATAAGATTATTATCATGATTTGGGATACCTTGAAGGTTTTGATTCCACCGTTTGACGGGACTTACCCTCCCTCCTGATTTTTTTTTACCATGATACGAAACTACATTTTCATCGTTGTGTCAACATATTATTCTTCGCCAACTTCATATGAAATAATATATGATTGTTCCTACCTAAAAATCTATCAGCAAAGTTTGTTGTCGTCATAGTTACATTGTAGATACAGTATTGTTAATGTTTATCAAAATTTGTTAATATTTAAACATTTGTTTAAACTGTATTATAACATACCCCCGAATCAGTGATTTAACCATTTAATTGCTATGGCTTTATTGGAAAGTATGTATGTGACACTATCACGAACTTGCATTACAAGATAATACACCCTTAATAATAGCAAATGAAATCCTTTTACGCCCTCAGTTGGAAAAGTGGTGTGTAATTGAACCAAAACTGTTTAGGTGCTTGAACCTATTTTGAACAAATTTAATTAACAATAAAAATAAACACCTCCTTGCACCCTGCGCAATTACCGAGTTTATTTTCATCTGGCAATTTCTTCCAAATAACTAGTGTTTCCAGCCCAAAGAAGCATTATTTGCGTGAGAAATGAATTTAAATAAATTTCCCCTCTGATGGGCATCGAACCCAGGACACACGCATGGAAACCAAACGACTCACAAACTGCGTCACGGCGGTCAACAATTCACCTTGTCACAATAAAAATATTTTAGGGACTGTAAACAGTCCCTTCACAGAACGATAAGTGAACGACACGAAAAAAATGCATAGCACGAAAAGTGGCTCATGAAGCCCTCAAGGCTAGCAATCTCGGCACTATAGTGCAAAAATAACAATAAAAATCGATGAATGTGACTGTAAGATTCACACTCGTGGAATGTCATTGACTTTTGTATTCAAAGGCACTAAAATTGTGACCAAGATCTCTGTAAACAACTAACTTAATGGGAATCTACCAATAGAAAGGTACCATTACTCTGACAGAAATTCTTAATGGCTAATTGATCTTCGAGATCACAAAATCCGCATAACCAATGGAACCTTGAAGAGGCTTAAGGACAGAAACGAAGAACTCCGATCTATAAGAGGACACCATTGATGGCAACAATCCCAGAGAATATGTTCCGAAGTTTGGTCCGGGAATTGATAGAACTGAATGAGGCAGAGGAGGCAATATTAAATCGGTAAAGATAACTTTTAAAGTTTCCTTGTTCTGTGAAAAATTGGGAAGTACAAAGGTCAGGAAAAACCCAGGAAGATTTAAGTCGATTCCTCACGTCAGGAAAAAATGATATTCTACCCACTGAGCATGCCGTCCAATGGGACTGCCAGATATTCTCTAAATTTTCCTCAATACTTCCATCAAGAACACTGCGTGACATTCGGCCCTCTGGAGGGAAAAGAAGAACATTTACAATCACAGAAGAACGACCCCTCTTAAGATTGAAAATAGCACCTCTACGCTGCATTTCCAGATCTAGAGGTGTCATGCCCGTGAATATTGGCATTGCTTCGGTAGGACTCGTTCCATATGCTTTGTATAAAGCAATAAGAGCGAATCTTTGGCCTGAGAGCAAAATTCTTCGTATGTGTTGCTCATAAGCGTGAGACCATCAGCCAGTCACATAGCAAGCAATGCCAAGGTAAACTGCCTTATAGAAAAGACAAGAGACTCGAAATTATATAGCTCAGTTTGCCTTAAAAAAGCAGAATTAGCTCTGTCGACACACAATCGTGCATACAAGTGACCGGATTACGAAAACTCACATTACTTCGTAAGAACTTAATAGACGACTGTCTTTGAAGGAAGCCTTTGAACACCAAGCCATATATCTTATTAAAAGCGAAGTAAATTTTATTTGAATCATTGGTATCATGTGTGGATGTGTTTAATAGTCCTCCCGGCTAGCACCGGTGGACCCGCTGACCAACTGCAAATGCCATTTATATTTCGATGTAAAATTCCATACGAAAATAGGTGTGTGATTTTATATATAAAGAATGAATATGTTCTTATAACAAGTACACATTTATCCTCAAACATTCCCTAAGAATTATTTAATTTTAAGATTTTTAAATTTTTCTTCTATCGTGTAAGCAACGCATTTAAATAATCTTCTGTTTGTTGTCTGTCGTCATGAAATTATAAACTATCCATTCCTTTAGAAAAATTAAATTATAATTTCCTAGTGTTCTCAATTTATCGAAACAATCAAACAGAAAAACGATCTGTGATTTAATTTGTTTATTTAGAATAATCTAGGGTATATTGGACACCCCTGACCAAATTGAAATGATAAAATTCAGAGTACCGACAAGGTTTGCTTCACGTCAAACTGCACATATATGTAGAGAATATTCGAAGTAATTTCATTATTTACTCACCAATGCATAGATTGCACCGGGTTGGGAACCAATATAGTGCTGTTGATATGTACACACTAAAGATGGTTTCAAAAGGACGCTTAGCGTAAATTGTTTATTTATTTAAATATTTCTGTACATATGATTAGTACACTGGCGAGCCTATTGCCTTATTATTCTTTCTACCAACCAGAGTAAATGTTAAATAAACAAAACAGTGTGTATTGTGGCAATAAGTTAATCACATTACAAAATAATTAAAGATAGCAGATGAAAAGTAAAACAAAAACAAAGAAGATAGCATATAAGAACAATTCATAGCAATGATAGGAAAACTAAAGGATAAGGAAAGGAAGAGGAGAGGAAGATGTAATTGTATTTTTTGATTTTTGGTTTGTTTATTTTCTGTTTTAAAAATAGAATCTGTAATAATGTTTATTTATCTTTTTTTTTTTTTTCTTATTGTGTGTAGTTATTAGTTATATTGTCTTACATTGGTCTTATTGATGTAGGTATTTGCACTAATTGTTGTTCTGTTGTGCCTACATTGTTATTATGTATTTATCTTGTCTTTTATTATACATAAATGCTCTATTAAGGGTGTACATATATAATAAATAAATAAATTAACATATGTTCAATGCTCATGCTATAGGTGAACGAAACCGACCGTGGCAGGATTCGGACTCGCGACCACTGAATTACTAATCCAGCGCGCTAACCACTCTGCCACCACCCATCTTAACGTGAATAAATTAATTTTAAGTATTTGCGTGTGAATAATATTTTTTTTCTATGATGGAAATCGAGCCTAGGACGCCCTTATAAAAATCAAACTACTTAACACTATGCCATAGCTGTCGACAAAGTCATAATATAAATAATATTATCAATATGTAGTCGATTCAACTTTAAGTTACATAAGCCTGTTTAAAACACAACATTTAATATAATGCCACACACCGTACGCCATACACACAAACAGCACAGGGAGAACTTTTTCAGTTTTTGAACATATATTTAATTTTAATATACTTAATACTAAGCAAACTTTACAAATATAATAACATTCATTTTTGTATCGATTCACTTTTTTGGAAGATTTTTTGGAAGTAGGTACCTATCCTACATTATCTGTTATTATGAAATTGGGCACTGGTGTATGTATATTCTTGGTGATTATCCCTTTCTGGCCCAAGTCTCTAAGCAATTGTGGTATAGATCCGATCAAATTGTACAGGAACCTCCAAATACACGGTTTCTTTCGAGTTTCAAAAGTGCTAACAGAATAACTTAAAAAAATACTAAAGATGCTGTTGTTCCTCCACCACAATCCTGCTCATAGGAACTAATAACGGCCACTTGCAAAACTCTGAAAGAACACAAGAAGAACATAAGAAGAATACTGAAAACTCTAAGACCTTGTAGACATAAACTGCCAAAGTGGGCTTATCAATTTATAATTAGTGAAATCACGAATTTTGAGTTTCGTTCGATTAAAATGTCAACAAATTTTGAATAAATTAAATCTGAACAGCTTAATTTTCTAAAAAGAAAACCTTTTTTTACAACTACGCAAAAACACAAGTATGGCACTCGGCTACCTACCCCGATATTTGAGACATGGCGTGATAGCATAATATAGAAGATCAATAAAGATAGTATATAGAAGATCAATATTTAAGATCAATAAAGATAGTATATAGATCAATAAAGATAGTATATAGATCAATAAAGATAAAATATAGAAGATCAAACTCATATCAATAAAGCTAACATATAGAAGATCAATTTAAGATCAATAAAGAGACTATATATGTAGAAGATCAATAAAGATAACATATTAGAAGATCAATCTAAGATCAATAAAGGTAGTATAGAAGATCAATCTCAGATCAATATAGTATATAAAAGATCAATCTAAGATCAATAAAGATAGTTTAATATAGAAGATCAATCTAAGATCAATAAAGATAGTATATAGACGATCAATCTAAGATCAATAAAAATAGTATATAGAAGATCAATAAAAATGGTGTATAGAAGATCAATCTAAGATAAATAAATATAGGTTACAGAAGATCAATAAATTTAAAATATAAGACATCAATTTAAGATCAACCTTTCTATTTTATAGAAGATCAAAACATAGAGGGAGATTCATTAGTTTTGATTTTCACGTATCATCGCGACCAACATTTTATTCGCACAAATCGGTACACAAAGAATGGTTATATCCAATATTGATCCAGGGCATTTGTATGGTATATCGTTTGGAAAATTTTATTATAAATACAACAGCACAAGTATGGAAAAAAGTCACAGTCTCCCTCTACTCACTAAACCGGGATAGGTATTCCCTTAAGATGGTATTATCCCGGAACTGGGAGATAAACATGTCCTAATGTGTTGTAATAATTATCCTAATTATTTTTCCGTGTTTTCGGAAGGCATTGATATAACACAATAAAACGTTATTTCCAGCAAATAAAACATAAAAAGACTCGTTAAAGAAAAGTGTTTGGTCCAAAAAGACGGAAGTTAACGGTTATTGTTCACAAATATGACAAGTACCAATAGTTACATTAAATCACACTTCTCTTCTTAATTCATTAATTTGTGGATATGACATCAAGTACCTATGTGTACATAAATAGTACAAAATTATATCTTCTATATATAAAAATGAATGTTTGTCATTATGCAAGTATGTTTGTTTTATTAAATAAAACAATGAGGACAATCACTGGATGCGTAAGGCCCACTGCACTCCCATGGCTCCCTGTGCTTTCGAGCATTGCTCCTCCTGATTTGCACAGGAGCCAGGCTACAGCTAGAGACCTCGCCAAGATTGAAAAGAATCCCGAAATTCCCACATTTCAAGATATATTCCGTCCACCAAGACAACGACTGAAGTCCAGAACGCCTGTTTGGTTGAAGCAACTCGGCGAATTCAACTTGCCTAGAGCATGGAAAGAGAGGTGGAATGATTCAGACCTGGTATTAAACAAACACATTATTCAAGATCCTAAGGAAAGGGGCCCAGGTTACAACCTTCCCCGAAAAGTTTGTATTCAACAAAACAGAATTCGTATAGGTCAAGGACGATGTAACGTGGAAATGGGGAAAAAGGGATTCTCCGCAATGTGACTGTGGAGCAAGAAGCCAAACTATCCAACATCTAGTAGAGGAGTGCCCGATACGGAGGTATGAAGGAGACTGGGTGGACATTCATAGGGCGACTCCAGAGGCTGTGAAGTGGCTGGCCGAACGGGAAGAGTGTAGAAGGAAAATACTCAATGACGCAGCCAAAGGCGCAGGAAAAGCCGTTGCCACACAAAAAGTAAAAGTAAGTATGTTTTATTTCCAATTTGGTTTTCTTGCCCCACAAATGGTTAACAAAATCACCTATTCAAATAAAGAACAGTAATAAATTTAAACTATTTAAAACGAGTGAGTTGTGGCCAAGTCGCAAGTCACTACACATAGTATTCAAATTTTGTATGGAATATTTTCAACATTTACATATATAAAATGAGTTTTTGCAATATTTTTTATTTACCTAATTATTTTATTACAAAAACTTGATATTTCTTCAATGCCACTTTTATGAAAGTGATGTGCCTTTTAACCAAATTGAAAATAAAAAATTCAAATTTAAAGTTTACTGAGCTGGGGGTCACTTTGAAATGTTTGAAAATTAAAAAAAATGAGAAGTACTATTCAGATATCCTTCAAAATCTAATGGGGTCTAAGCGAGTATTAGATATACATATTGACAAAATTTGAAAAGAATCGAACGAATACAAAGTAAAGTAAAATAAACACCTCGTACATAGCACACACACAGGTACATTGTGATGAAACATTCAGAATACATTCTCAGCGTGATACTAGTAAATAATCTGTAAAAAAAAAAAAGAGTGGGTTGTGGCCAACGCTAAACTCCTCACTAACAAGCCATTCTATAAATTATTCAAATTTTGTATGGAAAATATTCAGCATTGTCATGAAATGAGTTTGATAAATTGTTTTTTAATTAAATATTTTATTATGAAAACTTGATAACTCTTCAATGCCATTTTATAAAAGTGATGTGTGTTTTTATCAATTTGAAAATAAAAATATCAAATTTTAAATTTACTGAGCTTGAGGTCACATTGAAATATTTGACAGTTAAAAAAATTGCGAAGCACTATTCAGATATTCTTCAAAATCTAATGGGATCTAAGCGAGTATTAGATATACATATTTGCAAAATTTGAAAAAAATCGAATGAGTACTTTAGTCTATAATCGATAAAGTAATAATTAACACGCCGTACATAGCACACTGCACACACACAGATACATTGTGATGAAACTTTCAGAATACAATCTCAGCATGATACTAATTGATAATCTGCAAAAAAAAAATAGCCTTAAAAATTTCGAAATCATAACTCCCCACCATATCCCCTTGGGTTAGTGAGGAGTAAAAATTGAAAATTGCGAAATCATAACTCCCCACTCTATCCTTTTGGGTTAGTGAGGAGTAAACAATACAAACAATGCTTTGTCACGAAATTGATGTCGACAGCTCTCTGATTCGTGTCATCATAAAATAATGGGTACACGTATGTGTAACTGTTGATCACAACTGTTATTTTAATACATTTTCTTCTTTTTCGTGGTTTTTATTTTTTTGTTTGTTCTTGCTCATAACGGGATGTAATCCTAGTGAGACAGGCACTTGTAAATGAATGTACATTTTCATAAAAATTATTAACATACATACATACATACATACAAACCATCACGCCGTATCCCAACTTGGGGTAGGCAGAGAGGACCGAACGCCAGACACCTCTATCTTGACATACATGTTTTGCCTCATTTACATCCATGCATCGTGTCATACATGCTCTCCTATTATTCTGACTTCGTATATTACCATCTTTCAAAATCTCATTTATATGATCATGCCAACTCCTTCACGGGCGGCCACGACCTCTCATTCCACTCTTTTCAGCCTTGTATACTTTCTTTGTCAGGCGTTCATCATTCATTCTCTCCATATGTCCGAACCATCGTAGTTTATTTACTTTCATTCTACTCACAATATCTCTTTCAATCTTGCATTCTCGTCTGATGTCCACATTCCTTATCCTATCATAGATCGTTCTACCACACATTCGTCTTAGGGACCTCATTTCCACAGCGTTAATTTTACTTTCATGCGTCTTCTGCCATGTCCATGTCTCACTTGCATACATTAATGTTGGTACGACTATTGCCTTGTGCACAGCTAGCTTTGCTGGCCTTGAGATAATCGGGTCGGCCATTATTGTTCTTAATGCACCGTTCACCCTATTTGCTGCCGTTACCCTTCTGCCGTAAAAATTATAAATGTTCGTAAAATTTAATTCATCTACCGACTTGATACACTTGATACATTTATTACAGATATCACTATTAACAGAATTCAACGTGACAACTATCTAAAATTAAAACACACAGATATTTTCCATGACTCCTTATAGAAACTAACCGTTAACAAATAAATATATTTTTCAACCCAGTTCTTTAACTCCTTCAAACAAGCACCTTCCTACACACCAATAATCATTGTGTACTGTTTTTTAATCACGCGTTTTTTTCTCATATTATTCTTTTACCTACTGCTCAGCGTACTTGTATATATTTATTCCTTTTTTCGTTTTATTTCATTTAATTTATTTATATAATAATCCATTGGTTGATTTTTTTTAAATACTTCTTTTTTGATTGATAAGGTAGGTAATCAATTTGTTTATTTTTGAAAATTTTATTCGAACTAAAAACTGTAGGTAGGTATATATAAATTTTTTATTTTAAAACCATAATTTTAAACAATAATTTTAAATATGAAAAAATGATCGGATGAAAATGCCCACCCTGTACACTGTATGAATTTATATTTATTTATATATTTTTTTATTTATTTATTTATTATTTTGTTTATTTATTTGTTTGTTTGTTTATTTATTTATTTATAATAATAATAATAATAAACACTTCCTTGCACCCTGCGCAAGTGGCGAGTTTATTACCGTATGGCAATTTCTTCCAACTAACCAGTGTTTCCAGCCCAGAGAAGCAATATTAGCGTGAGAAATTCATTTAAATAAGTTTCTCCTCTGCTGGGAATCGAACCCAGGACGCCCGCACAGAAACCGAACGGCTTACCAACTGTGCCACGGCGGTCGGCACAGTTTATTTATATATTTATATATTTATTTATTTATTTATTTATTTATTTATTTTTTATTTATTTATTTATTTATTTATTTATTTATTTATTTATTTATTTATTTATTTATTTATTTATTTATTTATTTATTTATTTATTTATTTATTTATTTATTTATTTATTTATTTATTTATTTATTTATTTATTTATTTATTTATTTATTTATTTATTTATTTATTTATTTATTTATTTATTTATCTATTTATTTATTTATTTATTTATTTATTTATTTATTTATTTATTTATTTATTTATTTATTTATTTATTGTTTTTTATTTTTTTTTATTTCAGAAAACTAAAGCTTTGTCAATTGTGAGGTTTTATATGGTGCTATTAAAATTAATACAATTCAAGAATTTTTTCTTGTAAATAAAAATTAATTAATATTGCACTGTGAATTCAAGCTTTAACGTTCTCTTTATGTTACTTACCGAAATGTTTTACAGAAAAAAAGACCCCTTTCAATAAATAACTTGTACTATTCAACTGACACATACATAATTAGGTAGTAGTAGCAATATTTTATCAATGAAAATTCTAAGAATTTTAATATTCACAGAGACAATTTTTTAAGGAAGCATTCTCTTAAATTATTTTTGTTCTAGAAAAATTCTTACTCGCATCCTCTTAAGTACCTTCTAAATTATTCTCATGACTTTATTGATCATTCTTTGTTGCCTTCTTTTCCTTACTTAATTCTTTTTAAGGTCACATATATTTCTTTAATGCGCTCCACGTACACAGACTAAATCAAAATGTGTTTTTTTTCTTCTGTTTTCTGTATCTTTTGCTCTCGACCTAGTTTCAAATATCTTGTTGATATATAATCTCTGATATTGGTTTCATAATTTCAGATTATTTATGTATAATATTTTCAAATAAAATATTTTCACTGTTAATAAATAGGCCCCTAAATTTTAAAATAATTACCGCCAAATATTTAACACTAAAGTTGTTTGTACATAATAAAAACAAATATAATGCGCACTGACGGGCTTATTGCCATTAGGCAATATCTTTCAACCAACCAGATTTCAAAGTATGACAAAATTAAATATATATGTACCCACCTACATCTACAAAAGAATGAAAGCGAAAAAACAATGAAAAGATTCATTACACTAAGAGATAACATATCTATAATTAAAAGTAAACCACTTTTTGATTCTATATGAATTTTACTATTGCGATAGGCCTATTTCGCCTTGTTAGGGCATTTAGTAATAAAATAAATATTGAAAGGATACGAAAGAATTTCTAAGGTGTATGCAGTACAGAAATCATGAACGTCAGATCCGATACAATGATTTACTTTAAACGTATAACATGATTAGTCTTGCCAGCAGAAGAAAATTATTTGATGCATTAATGCAATAATGTTAATTAACACTATATAAAATATTTTTTTTTTAATATAAAAAATGAATATGTCCTTGTTAAACAAGTACATATACATCTTCCTACGTTCCCTAAAATAAGCAAATAAATGCTTGGTTTCTCAAACATTTTTTATTAAGAAAAATATTTTTTTTATGATAAATTTATGAGTTTTACTGCCTATATTTCCATTTTTTTTAAAAATATCGAAAAAAGCCGAAACACCCCAACTAGATAATTTAATTTTCTATAAAAAATATTGATATTGTAGAAGTACATTTCAATTTTTTTTAACAATTTTTATAAAAATTTAATTTAGTGACGACATTGCTTCATACAATTTGTATAGCAGTAGCCTACACACAATATCTAAGAAGACTTAATAGTTTGATACTAATCTCCAAACATACATACATACCATCAAGCTGTTTTCATATTCTGGGTAGGATCAAAGGACTGACCTCCATACTATCCTATCTTGACATACATACCTAGGTTCATGTGTTGTATAGAAAACCAAATATCTTAAAGTATTAAATAATTTGTATTTATGGGTTTATAGTTTGGTACTTATTCTTCAACTATACGTACTATCGCTATCGACAGTTGGATCTCATGTGTTACATGCAACTAGTATTTTATTACTTTTACTCTATCTTAATCTCTAAGCACGTCTTTGTTTTCATTGTAAGTTCTCTATGGGAAATATTGTGATTGCACATATAAATCAAATTTATTATTTATAAAACAAAAATATGTATGTGTGATGCGTAATTGTTTTTTCTCTTAATAAATAAATAAAAATTAACAATTTAAAAAACGAATTCATAATAAAATTCACGTAGAAACATAAAGTGGTTTATTTTGAATTATAGATATAAGTTATAATGGAATTCTACTAAATAAAAACTTTGTCGATCATTAATGAAGATAACACTTATTATGGTGAAGGATTATTTCCGAAAGATATTTTTTTCAGATATAGGTACATAATTGAGTTTTAAACCCGTAAATGGAACAACACGACACATGCATATATTTTCAAATATTTATCTTCATATGTGTAGACAAAATTTATAGAGATGAAAATCATTATTAAACATATAAAATTAATTTACGGTATGACATCCGACTGCGGATGTGAATGTTTTTATCGTTTCCTTACTAAACACACATAGTCCAATTCATTGTGTTCTGCAAACATTATTGTGATTATAAAAGCAGGCCGAACCACAGCTTTTCCAGACCATTTAAAGTAATTCGTCGGTGTGTCCTGATCAGATTTACAACTGAAATGTGAAACTGAACCACGAGAGGAGGTAAAAATTGTGAAAACGTGCGGCAGTTAACCGAAACATCATGTTTATTGCAAAACCACTCATCCTAATTACTTCTTTCGCATCACCAACTAACATACCTATGTCTTAAGAAACACCTCTTGATGCTATGAAAATATTTTGTTTTGGAAGGTCATATGTGTATAGTATAGCAGGGGCGTGCCTAGAATCTCCAGACTAGGCAAACCCTGAAAGGAAATTGGGAAATATCGAATATTTAAGGATTTTGTAGCATAATTTCTTCGTTGATTATTGCAGTGGTCATGAAAAATATTTTTCACATGCCAAAATATCATTTACATATTATTTATTTATTTATTTATTTACAAACGGCATAAAATGCCTTTTACATACATAGATTAAAACACATTTTGATGATAATAATAGATAAAATAAAAAAAGCACACTTGGCAAAAAAAAACTTAAACATAAACAGTAAGACAAAAATAAAAAAATATATGTAAGCAAACATAAAAAAAGATATAAGTACATAAGGATCCAAAAAAAAAAAAACAAAACGGTAAATTCAAAAATAAAAAACATTAAATTCAAAAATCAATAGACGTATGCAAACATAAAAAACGAATTATGAGCATGAAAAGGATTTTATCTAAGTATCAATACCTGGATCTTGTAGTATGGTTGCGATAAAACAATAAAAAATAATTAGGATTCTTTCAAAACGACAGTTTTCCTAAAATTTGATAAAATATTTTTTCGTGAATAACTTTACATATTATATTTATAGGCAAGCCAAGGTTTTCGGCTTATAACATAACCTTTTTTATATCACACATGGGCGGATGGCAGAACGGTAAGCGCGCTGGGCTAGTGGTCGCGAGTTCGAATCCTGCCTCGTCCGATTTCGTTTACCTATAGCACAAGCATCTGTGCTTATTTTAGGGAACAAAGGAGGATGTATATGTACTTGTTTGACAAGGACATATTCATTTTTATTAAAAAAAATATAGTTACACAATTAAAAAGAAATATGTAATGTAATTATAATGTTTCACTTAATTAAATTAAGATATTTATATTTTATTCCAAGAAGGGAATATTGATCAGGTGATCAAGTTCAAGGAATGAGATTTAGGATATGGTTAGGAAACTGGGAATAGGGAAATGAACTGGAAAGATGAAATAGGATAGTTTCACAGCAGCGGTTGATGAAACTGTTCTGGTCGTAATTCGGTCTTGACAAAGGTGTACGAATGTATACTACATTCAAGAACAGTGTCAGATATATGTGCCAACAATTCATTGAGTAAGATCGTCTGGATTAGAGAATCAAAATAATTTGGGGAAAATGGATAGAATCAATAGTCTTATATTGATCGCAGTCTTTTTGTAAATGGTCCGATTAAACCGAACATATTACTCTAAGTCTTCAATGAGTTATACATATTACTCTAAGTCTTATAAAAAAAAATCAAAATTATATTATCACTAGTTGCATGTAACACATGAGATCCAACTGTCGATAGCGATAGTATGTATAGTTGAAGAATATGTACCAAACTATAAACCCATAGATACAAATTATTGAATATTTTCAGATATTTTGTTTTCTATACAACATATGTAGGTATGTATGTCAAGATAGGATAGTATGGAGGAAGATCCTTTTTCCTACCCAGAATATGCAAATTGCATGATGGTATGTATGTATGTTTGGAGATGAAGTAACAAACTATTAAGTCTTCTTACATATTGTGTATAGGCGACTGCCATACAAAATGTATGAAGCGATGTCGTCACTAAATTCAATTTTTAAAAAAATTGTTAAAAAAAAATTGAGATCTTCTACTACAATGTTAATATTTTTTATAGAAAATTAAATTATCTAGTTGGGGTGTTTCGGCTTTTTTCGATAATTGTAAAAGTTTTGGAAATATAGGCAGTTAAACTCATAAATTTATCATAAAAAAAATATTTTTCTTAATAAAAAATGTTTGAGAAACCCTGGAATTTTTTTGAAAAAACTAATTTGAGATTTTGTATTTGTCTATGTTTGTACCAATTTTCAGCGTTCTAGCGTTTATGGTTTCTGAGATATATGGAAAAATAAAATAAAAATTCAAAAGTTGATAACCCCTGACTGAAACAAAAATTCAAAATTCCGAGTATGAAGGTTTTGTAGGCCTGTAACTGTTTATATATTCTGAAATTTTAGGCTCTGTAAATTGAGCGGATCAAAAGTTATAAGGGGGGGACGGACACACAGACACACACACACACAGACACACACACAGACACACAGACACACGAAATGTTCTACTCCGAATTCTGAGTAAATCCGTGTATGGAACATATATGCTGCGAAGCCTCTAAGTTGGTGTTTTTTGACTTCAAAGTTGGAAAAGCCGTGAAAAAAGTAGACCTCTCCATACAATTCTCGCGTATTCTGGCTTGATACATTGTCGATATGTTAAGAGAACAAAGTTCTCCTGAACAAATCGACAGTTGGATTAGCCCTTTCTACATCAAGCATTTTTTTTTTCTCATACAACACTAAAATATATACATACATACTTGCACATCATTACTTCAACCTACCACAAAACCTTACAAAAATAACTAACACTATGACGAATTAAAATAATAGAACTGATTTATATAACGCTACTCTGGTACAGGCATAGCCTAGTAGAGTAGCCTAATCCACAAATTAAAATATATAAACGTATACACTAATGACAAACTTAACTTTTTCTTACTTATAGTATAACATGAGTATAACTTATAATTTTTATTAACTACTGTATAAAGTTATATTGTACTTATTGTTATTATTATACTTGTAAAAAGGATTTTAATAAATAAATAAATAAAAATAAATAAGTTACTAAAAATTAATTCAGTAAAAATAAGTTTTACTTAAAAAATATTATTATTTACTAATTTCCTGTGGAGAATTTTAATAAAGTAGGAATACTTTTCTGCACAGGCTCAACAATTGAAACGACGACGCCCTTCAAATAAATAACATATGTTGTATCGTTTAACAGCACATTATTTATTTATTTATTTATTTATTTATTTGTTTGTTTGTTTGTTTGTTTGTTTGTTTGTTTGTTTGTTTGTTTGTTTATTTATTTATTTATTTATTTATTTATTTATTTATTTATTTATTTATTTATTTATTTATTTATTTATTCATTCATTCATTTATTTATTTATTTATTTATTTATTTATTTATTTATTTATTTATTTATTTATTTATTTATTTATTTATTTATTTATTTATTTATTTATTTATTTATTTATTTATTTAGGATAGAAACAGCGACAGTGTGAATCTTCTGTTCACATTCGTCAATTGTTCTTTTTACTCTGTGGTGCCAAGATTGCTAATCTAGAGGGCTCCACGAGCTACTTTTCGTACTTCGCATTTTTATTGTCGCTCACTTAGCGTTCTGTGAAGGAGCCATTTACAGTCCCCATATGCAGAGCGGGTGGTGTTGGGAGTAGCGACTTATACGATTATTTTTTTTTTTTATTTCCAACATTTTTTTTAAGGTAACAACATTACGGCCTAAATTATAAAAACGTACTAAGAATTTTTTCAATGCATGACAAATTCCATACATTTATGTGTGCTAGTATCGACTTGAGCACTGAGATCGGTTTATAAATACGGCCCTAATTTATACAAGATCCCATTAGCCAAATAAGACATAAACTATTAATCTAAGCTTTACTGTCTAACAATGTAAAAATTGGATAGTTGACATTATATTACAATACAAAAGATAATAAAAAATTCATATTACAGAACAGAAACACAAGTATCAAAATTACTATAAAATGGAAAGAAAAATTGAATAAAGAAAACATTTAAAAAAATAGTAAAAAACAGAAAGAAGAAGGAAAAGAATATTATTCGCTATAAATGAACTTTTTGCATGTTAATTTGATCTTATTGTACGAATTTAATCCAATTAAGTCTGAGGGCAAGCTTTTTTAAATTGTTGGTATTGAATACTGTAGTGTTCTTTCACGTAATAATTATTGACTCTATATTTTATTTTCCGGAAGTTAAATGTATAGAAATGTTCTGAAATAATTCCCATTCATATCGAAACTGTTCATATATCATAATATTCGAAATTATATCACATCGACATCTCTGTATAAATCAATGGTACCCACACCTGCTTCCGAAACATCAAATATAATTATATATATATATATATATATATATATATATATATATATATATATATATATATATATATATATATATATATATATATATATATATATATATATATATATATATATATATATATATATATATATATATATATATATATATATATATATATATATATATATATATATATATATGTATATATAAAGTCACTAAAATTTAACGATTTATTATATATATATATATGTTATATTTGATGTTTTCACGGGTGAAATATGTTATAATATTTTTATCTCGGTTTTCCCGTGTCAGTAGGTCTTGACTAAGACCATTTGTCTTCCGACGTTTCGCCTGAATATCACCAGGCATTTTCAAGGACTTAACGAAAAGCACGCAAAAATATATATATATATATATATATATATATATATATATATATATATATATATATATATATATATATATATATATATATATATATATATATATATATATATATATATATATATATATATATATATATATATATATATATATATATATATATATATATATATATATATATATATATATATATATATATATATATATATATATATATATATATATATATATATATATATATTCAACCGATAATATATGATTATCCTTTGATATTCACCAGCAACTCGTGTAATAAATCGTCGAAGCATCCCTTTGTATATCATCCCGTGTTTAACTTTCGTCATTCATGCATATCGCACTTTCCACAACTAAACCAGTTAATTCTTCCCCGATAAACCTCATTTAGTTCCATATTGCACACACTCCATGATACTTTAGCAATAGGTGCCTACCTACATCTCTAATTGCACAAATAATTCATATTATTACCCGGGTGTTGAATCGAACATTGGGTGTGTTAATACCGTTTAATATTGTTTAGTTATACACCGAGCAAGCGGGGTTTAAGACTATTTAGAATCAGCTCTTTGTTATACATAGCATACCTTAACCATGGGGGTTTAAAACTATGTACCTAGTTGTATTAGATCACTGTCGTTTAGATAGTTTCATGTTAAATGTTTACTTAACCAAGGGTTTTGCAGTTTAAATGTAAACACGGAGTTATATTATTATGTAGTACCTACCTACAGTTATGGTTTTCATATTTTAAACTTTTATGGAACTCACTCAACGGATCGTAGGTATGTTTGTGAAGTATGTATGAAAACACATAGGAGTTTGGAGTAGGTATTGATACTGCATCTCAGTAGGGATGAAAGGGAGGTAGGTATGGATGGAGCTCCAAGACATTCCTACAGGGCTTACGACCTGTTATCGGCTGGTTTTAGTGATCACTTTACGTGCTAGCGTAACGTTCACAATTAAATGTCTTAGAGTGGAACTCCTTGAAAGGGTTTGTAAATTTTGAAAGTTGTATATGTATTAAACTTGACAAAAACATTTCACTTGGAAATAACGCTTCTATGTGGTTGCCATATATTGAGGAATATTCAAACTAATATGTGTTATCATTTTAGGTGCTAACACCGACTTCAAAAATTGACATTATGTAAATAAATAGTTTGCAACTTTATGTGTTTTTAGTAATATTTTAATATTGCTGTTTTAGATATAAAATTAACATGTTTTTTATTTAAATTAAACAATTACTTTTTATTGCATTTTTCTCGTTATTCTTTTAGTTTTTGTTATAGATGACTTAGGGTTTTCAAAATTACTTTTATTCATATATGGATATCTACTTCGTTACCGTGGTACACGAGAACATCACAACTTTTAATACTAGATTAAATTAGGTATAACCCTCTGTTTTAGTACCTTACAAAACTAAGCTGATTTATGGAATAACACAATTGATGTGGAAAAAAATAATAATTGACTGAATAAACTATATACGTTTGTTGAACTGTATTTAAAAAAATATTGTAGAAGGTAATTAAAAACATTTGATTCATTTATAAGTATCCTCATATTATACATAATTTTAATGGAATGTAATATGTACTTGACCTTTTTGTATGGGAGACTCACTGATAGCCTGTAGGCTAGTGAGATCCCAATTATTTATTTTTATTATATTTTATTTAAACCTAACAAACATACAGTCATGCAAACAAATATTACAACTAATTCAATTTTGATAATATATCATAGACCAATTTTGTTTGCGGATATTAAATTATCTTTTTAAGCTGCACAGTGTAAAACAAATTGCTATTTAGAATTTAGTAGGTACTCAAAATTCAGAATAAAAAGGACAAAAAGAGAGAAAGAAAGGTTGTGGCACTCGCAGTCAAAAAGAACAAAGCAGGAATCAGCTACCGTAAACCTCTAAGGGTCTCAGAGATGTCATTCCTATATTTTATTTTAGTATGTCTAAAAATATCAACATTCTTAAAAAAAACATTATAAATGTTACATGCCCTTTGGATGAATGAATTTTGGACATAGTTAGTTCTGCAGAGAGGCAATCTAAAAGTAAGATTTGTTCTAGTACTACGAAAGGGACAATTAATTGGAAGACTCCCAACAAGAGACTCAGAGACTCATCAATAATTTTATGTAGGTATGTCATGTCTGCAATGGTACGTTTATTTTCTAATGATGTTATTTTATGATGACGAGCGGAAAGGATTCTATCATCAAAGGCAAGACGGCATTTATAATCATTCATTATGATTTAAAACTTTTATGAAAATAAAATAAAAAAATTCATTATGCGTCCTCCAAATGCCATTCTCATTTTTTTTTATTTATGTAATCAGCCTCTTGCCAATGCACTCTGCTGCGTCTGAGGACTGACAACATATTATTTTGTAGTTTGAACTGTACCTTTTTCTGGTTAGTATTATTTGTAATTTTATGGTACGGGATGTGGCGGGAAGCGAATCAAACGTAAATTCCACTTACAGCTTTAGGCCGCCTTCTCCACACCGATGATACATAATATGAGCAGATTGTCACAATCAAACGATGGTTCACTAAATATTTAACAATTTTCCGACATTCTGACGAAAACAAACTTTTGTGACAGACGCCGTATCGTAATGTCAAAATTACTCTCACTAACTTGACTGTGCAACTACTACTGGTCGACTGGCCTTGGACGGTCAGCTGATTCGCTAATGAACCAATGAGGGAGGGGGTGGGAGATGAGGAACGAAACGGTGTGTAATATATTATAAAAGTAATTTATGAAAATAAAAATATTATGAGACATCTATGCAATAATTGTGATAGTTTATAGTATTAAATTCAACAAGGTTGGTAGATAATACTTATAGAGTTTTCTCACAGATGTCTCTGAAATTGAATTCTCCATTCAATTATTTAAATTATTGTTTAACACAATGAAAATCTAATAAGAGATATTGGCTACATAGAACTATTATAGAACTCCATATAATAATTATATCCATGATATGGGTAGTCGTGAGGGTTTTGATTTCGCCGGTTGAACTAGACTTGCCCCCCCAAGATTTATAAACATCAAATTTTGTCTGAAAACACATTGTATTTTTACTCATATTTTTCTGTAATATTGTGTCTGAAATTTAAAAACCAAGTATATTCATTTTACTCCAAATTATCACCACTATATTTATGAAAAATATTATCTGCAAGATGATAATATTACAGGGCGTCAACACATTCTGTTTATAAAAGCCGTATACATACTCAAATATTCCTTAAATTCAGCATAAATAATAATGGTATAGAATGGGGTTCGAACTCTGCATCACTGGATTCAGCGCGAACTTAAACAATCATTTTTTTTCAAGAAAAATTGTATGAAACTGTTGATAAAGAAATCATCAAAGAAAATTTTGCGTTGATGAAGTAATTCAAATATTATCGTCGATATAAAAAATTTACAATCGACCATAAGTGTCCGCCCTAAAACCTACTATGTGTATCTCAACACTGAAAATATTTTTTACGATAAGTGACGTTTTGAATGGTGTATAGTGTATGTATATTTTTTATTTATGTATTTAAGGAATCGATTTCACGGCCGTTTGATTTTAACGATTATCCCATAGGAAGTGAACAACCCACACGTACAAAGGTATATATGGAAGACCAATACAGTTACACACACTGGATCCATCCTTCCGTCTTTAAACTGAATGAACCGCCGTACATTTAAATTCTTTTGGGCCAACGCTTTTCAGAGTTGGGTTCTTTATGTCGTCATGAAACTCAGAAGAGCTCATCTCAGTTCAACGTCAAAAACTCTCATTTCTTTCTCAGTCAGATCACAACGCGTATTCCGTGGCAAATTGGAGTAAGGTTAAAAAATAACATTTAGAAAAATACAAATCGCTTATCTGCAATTTAGGTATGCATAGTCTCATTATTATTGTGATTATATTCTGATCAAATTTCTATTGTTAGACAATCCCGGCCCTTCATTCCATTTCTGTTAGAACAGTGTATTTTGTTCGTCACTCTTCATTCGTTTTTATAATATGGCTGAATCATCAGTAGGTATATACATATATTCAATACTCATATTTTGAAATATGTTAGTGACATCTTTATTTATTCAACTTACATTCATCCCAATGTGCTCTTTTCATTCTTGTCATACATTGTCCTGCTGCATATACCTTTCTCGGCTGGTGCCTGGCTCGATGACCCTTATTAGCATAAAGTATGACTTATTTGTATTTTCATTTCATTTCGTTTCGTGTCGTTTCGTTTCGTTTCGTTTCGTTTCGTTTCGTTTCGATTTATTTTATTTTCGGGTAACAAACAGATAAGTACCTACTACATATTATGTCAAATACTATTGATTTAAAACGCAGCCAATAGTAAGTTGTCTCACATATCCCGGCTAAAAACACAATTGAAAATGGTGTCTCCGCCGAGAATCGAACCTGTGCCGTTCGGTTCGGAAGACATTTATCTAATCAACTGACAATTTTTTGTCTATTTGCTATTTTCATACCTACGATAGTAATAATTCTTCTCAGCGATCTCATTTCAACTGCATTTTCTCTGCTTATAAAACAATTTGTGCTTTTGACATAGAATATGCGATATCACAAATTATCAAAGGAATATCACATAAAATGAATTCTTTCATAAACAGTTAAAGTATCTTTGTACAACCATTTTAAAGTATATCGCGTTTCATGTATTGTTTGTCAAACGAATTGAATACTAATCCTAAAAGGTATTATGATTGGATGTTATTTGCTAGAAAAATGGTAAAAACCCTTTTGAAAATATCAAATTTCACGAAAAATAAAGGCTTCAGGACAAAAATGTCATCAACAATAAACTCATTCATTTGTGTTACGTATTTTTCTATGGAATATAAATTAATACCTCCTATTGAAAAATGTTTGGCCTAACTTATGTTCCTAACTGTCAACCTACATTGTTAAAAACAAGTCACCTACCTTTATTGATAAAATCAAACAAGATGGGTCGATGGCAGAGCAGTTAGCGCATTGGGTTAGAAATCCAGTGGTCGCGAGTTCGAATCCTGCCTCAGCCGATTTCGTTCACCTATAGCCCAAGCATTTATGCTTTTTTTAGTTAACGTAGGAAGATGTATATGTACTTGTTTAACAAGGATATATTCATTAAAAAAAAGATTAATAACAGTTCTGCGTTATTTTATACCTCTTTGGTTAGGACGATTGTTTCGTCTTCGCATGGGCCTTTTCAACTGATGAAATATAAAATATATGCATACGGTAAAACTAAACATAATTATCCGCACCAAGACAATGCAAATTTTTTTCACATAATACATACTCACCATCACGCCATGTTCCTATAGGAGGAAGACAGAGATAACTGATCGACATATACTTAAATTATTGGGATCATTATATATACATACATTTATTTATTTATTTATACATACATATGTATAATTGACAAATAATATTCGTAACTGCAATGCCCCACTAGGTAAAACACCTGTGCCGGGCCTAAAGCATTTTGAAAAAATGATACTTTTAACAATGATTGCCAACTAACAAACACACACAAATTAGAGATAACAAATTACAAAATTAGAAATAACATTAGAAATAAACACACACACACACACAAAAATGCATAACAAATTTGAAATAATTAATTACAAAATTAGAATTAAAACATAATACAGCATAAACTCATCAATATAATCATTTCCTTTAAAACAATGAATATGCCCTTGCAACAAGAACAAAACAAAAACAAATATCCTCACAAAACAAAAGAACATATCATACAAAAAAGTAGAAATAAAACATAAAAGAAAAAAAATAAACCATCACGCCATGTCCCTTACGGGGTAAACAGATAGAATCGATCGCAATACTCCTCTATTTTTCACACATCCCTAGCTTCCTTTGCATCCATGCATCGTCATAATTCGCTACTTCCACCACCACCCGCTCTGCATATGGGGACTATAAACGGTCCCTTCACAGAACGCATCGTCATAATATATGTACATGCTCGTCGATTTTTTAAGCTTATGTTTCCTTTTTAAAATATTCACTTGTTCATGTCATCCCTTTCTGGGACGACCCCATCTCTTATAGTCAATCGTTCATCAATCATTCTTTCAATATGTCCAAACCACCTCAAGGCCTATTCCCTCTTCTTTTGCCACGTACATGTTTCACTGGCATACGTCAAAGTAGGCACATGGAATTTTTTTTATATCAACAAACAGATATCACTATCTGCTTGTTTATATAAAATACGTCCATACATTTTGTAATAGATGTAGTGTAGCGCCGACATTGACTGACAATGCGCAGAAAATAAATTGTGAGACGTTTTTAAAATGGTTAATTTAAAAAAAATAATTCGAGTTGTTTAAAGTTTCGCAAACAAGATCACAGAAGTGTGGAACTAAAGAAAAAGTTGTCTGGATTCAAAGTCATTAAGATACGCTCCAGTACAATAATTTACGCTCCAAGAGTTGATGGAAATTTATTCTCACTTCCTTCCCATGAGTTTAAAACATTAAGTGGAGTTATTGTAGCATGATTGTTATATTCTGAAGTGAATGAAACTGCAATGTCTTGTGATAGCTGCAGACTCGACCCAATTCAGTATTATTTTCTTCGGTTCCTCGGCATATGCTAAGGAAACTTACAGTCTTCAACCGTTTCTTGGTGGAAAGTTTTCTTTTAAGTGTATTGTTTTACGTGACTTTGTAAAACAATACACTGTACCTACCTACTTCAGCACTTTAAATTTTGAACAATCCGGGAACAATGATTCTAAAATGCATTCATAGAAGATACTGAAACAATAAATGCACTTAGTCAAAATGAAAAAAGAACAACATTGTAACTTTTAAAGACTCAATTGTATCTACCTCAAAATAACATGGCCCCTTTTAATTAAAGTAAAGGCGAAATAGGTGTCAATAATTATTTGATGGTAAACTGCATTTATTTATATATTTATCATAATTAGTTTCTTGTAACCCATGAGATCCAGCTGTCGATGGCGAAAGTATGTATAGTTGAAGATTACATACCAAACTAAAAACCTTCAAATCCAAAATATTGAATATTTTAAGATATTTTAAGTTGATTACAATTTTTACGGTATTTAATGGTTTTAATAATCTGGCAATATAATACATTAAGAATTGTGTCAGAAAAAAGAGCTATCTGGGAGGCATCTCATACTCAGGTCGTCTGGATTACAGAGTAACAAATCCCTAAAGGAGTTAGATATAGCCAACAAAGCGGCTTACTGTGATCGATGCTTCAGTGTAAGTAATCTTATAAAGTGGAGTTTATGATGTCTAGATGTACGCAGTGACCAAAACAAAAACTTTTTTCTAAAGGACTGAAACTGTTTTATTTCGTAGAGCAACATTCGACAGATTTTAAGCACCCTTGGAATGATTCTGAATCATTGAACGGCGGCATGTAAATTATTTATATTATAACTATTTTATTTTGTATACAAAAAATTTATGTCAAGATAGGATAGTGTGGAGGTCATTCATTTTATCCTACCCAGAATATGTATAAAGCTTGATGGTATGTTATATAATGGAGACTAAGAAATTTTCAGCGCCCTTGAGTTGAGATATTCACGAAAACGGCGATATATAAATCATCCAAATTATTATAATATATAAGTATCAAACTATTGAGAGTCCCCGTAGATATTGTGTAGTGTATACTGCCATACAAATTGTATGAAACAACGTTGTCACTAAATTCAATTTTCACATTATCAAACAATGTTTGTACTTTTAATAGAAAATTAAATTTCCTTATTGAGATGTTTCAACGTTTTTGATATTTTTGAAAAAACAAACTGACAGAAAAATGTTTTCCTCGATAAAAATATTTGAGAAATTCTGGAATCTTTTAATAAAAATAAATATGAGACATTGTGTTTGTCTATATTTATGTTAATTTTCAGCGTTCTAGCTTTTAGGGTTTCTGATCCAACTGTCGATTTGTTTAGGAGAACTTTGTTCTCTTAACATATCGACAATGTATCAAGCCAGAATACGCGAGAATTGTATGGAGAGGTCTACTTTTTTCACGGCTTTTCCATCTTTGAAGTCAAAAAACACCAACTTAGAGGCTTCGCAGCATATATGTTCCATACACGGATTTACTCAGAATTTGGAGTAGAACATTTCGTGTGTCTGTGTGTGTGTGTGTGTGTGTGTGTGTGTGTGTGTGTGTGTATGTGTGTGTGTCTGTGTGTGTGTCTGTGTGTGTGTCTGTGTGTGTGTCCATCCCCCCCTTATAACTTTTGATCCGCTCAATTTACAAAGCCCAAAATTTCAGAATATATAAACAGTTATAGGCCTACAAAACTTTTATACTCAGAATTTTGAATTTTTGTTTCAGTCAGGGGTTATCAACTTTTGAATTTTTAATTTATTTTTCCCTATATCTCAGAAACCATAAAAGCTTAAACGCTGAAAATTGGTATAAACATAGATAAATACAAAATCTCAAATTAGTTTTTTCAAAAAAATTCCAGGGTTTCTCAAACATTTTTTATTAAGAAAAATATTTTTTGTATGATAAATTTATGAGTTAAACTGCTTATATTTTAATTTTTTTTTAAAATATCGAAAAAAGCCGAAACACCCTAACTAGATAATTTAATTTTCTATAAAAAATATTAACATGGTATTAGCACATCTTAAACTTTTTTTAACAATTTTTATAAAAATAGAATGTAGTGACGACATTGCTTCATACAATTTGTAGGGCAGTCGCCTATACACAATATGTAAGAAGACTTAATAGTTTGATAGGTACTTAATCTCCAAACATACATACAGAACCATCATGCTGTTTTCATATTCCGGGTAGGAAAAGAGGACTGACCTCCATACTGTCCTATATTGACATACATACCAACATGTGTTAAAATTTTCAATAATTTGGATTTATGGGTTTATAGTTTGATTTTTATTCTTTAACTATACATACTATCGCTATCGACAGTTGGATCTCATGTGTTACATGCATTTAGTATATTAATGGGTATGTCAAAATAAAGTAGAATTCCAATAATTGATAACCCCTGCCTGAAACAAAAATTCACTAATAAGATTTGTAGGCCTAATGTTTCACATCCTTTTTGGATTTTTTTAATCAAGCGGATTAAAAATTATAAGGACGGGGGGGGGGTTGACACTCAGTCACACAGTCATACTCCGAATTCTGAGTAAATACATATATTTCACATAATATATATGCTGTCAATTCTGTATTTTTATTTAAAAAACTAAATTATTTTCTGGTAATATTGAGAGATAAGCCAGCCATCCTCCCCTTTTCTTTTGCTTTGTCTAAATTTTATCAAATGTAATAGTATATAAGGAAAAACCACACCATGTACTTCACCAGTTGAAAAGGCCTTTACCAGGTGAAACGGTCGTCTTGGAGAGGAATGAAATAAATGTAGAAGAAGGAAAAAACAAGTGTTTTATTTTTTTATAATGATATTATTGGTTGTAGTTTTTTTTTGTATGGATTTTAGATTTACAATTCCTATGCAAGTCCTTATTAATCTCACCAATATTCTCGGCCCTTAATACGCCCACCAACGTACAATCTATATTACGTTTCTAGCGGAAAGTTTTATCTAATTCAGTCGGCAAAGGAATATTTCACAATTAACTCGGCATAGACGTCCTGTTATTATCGTCCAAGTAATAATAATTATAATTTAGGTTGAATTATTATCAAACTACTGTCGTAAACCCTCATCTTTTGGTATTTCTGCTACTGGTGGAACAATGATACAGAAATTCCGCACAAGTCAAAACTAGAATTATGTACAATTATGATTGAAACAACTCGCTAAACTCATCTTTGCATACGGCGAACTATGTTACATAAATAATAATAATAAATAATAAATTTGGATAATTTATATAGCGCCGTTTTTGTGAATATCTCACCTCAAGGGCGCTGAAAAAATGATTACGTTGTATCATTTCGGCTCTGGTAAGATTTGCGAAAAAGGTGCGTTTTGAGTTTTTTCCTGAACGAAGATATATTTTCGGTTTGTCTGAGGGTGTGTGGGAGCTTATTCCATGCATTTGGTCCTGCCACAGCAAATGCACGATCACCGAAATTAGTTGTGTGCACCCTGTTTATTTCAACTAATTTCCCAACCATGGATGAAGAGGCAGAACGAAGTGATGATTGTCTGTCATTTATTGAAAGTGGAATGCACAGTTCGGAGAGGTAAGTAGGAGCCATACCACGAAGTGCTTTAATGTCATACTTACATAATATTCATCAAACTTACATATTTGTACGGTTATTTATTCATAAAACAATCATCAGCTTTGAAATAGTTGGTGGTTCGATTTCAGAGTGGTGATGCACTGTTATTGCTAATAGGTTGACCCTGGTTCAAGTCCTGCTTCTCTGATTTGGATACATTTCTACATGTATGCGTACATCAAGATAAAATATCGTTACATTCCGTTTATTGCGAATACAAATTATGTATTTTTAATAAAAACAGGCTTATTAAACATTCGATTACACAAAATTCAATTCCAAATTCAACCATAACCCACCTCTTAAATCCCCTACAAGTAAATACATATTTAAGCCTAATTTCAGTTCAAATCAGCCTTTGAAAGTCCAAATTTAAAGCTGTTCATAGCTAACCTACAAAATATTTTGAAATGCAAGCTCGAATAATTTTATATTTTTTCAAATTATTACAAGTATAATGACACAGTTTTAATCTAATCCACGTTAAAATGAGTTATAATGAGCCTGAGGGCTTTCGATACTCACACCGTCATCCTTTTTTGAATTGTTTGAATTGTCGCCTCTGAAGATGATGGTGTACCCATCGAAAGCGCTCAGCAGGCTAAGTCTGTAAGTAGATCTCGACCGATAAATGTCAAGATTAACTGTCAAAATATCGACAAGTCGATATTTTGACAGTTTTGGTAGTCACTAAGCAGATAACGCGTCGAATCGTTCTCGCCCACTTATTTGACGGCGAGATTGGGTCGACATCGAGTCGAGAGACAAGATCTAACGCCGCCATGTTGAATTAAATGTCATTTTTACGCGAACAATGCCGAATTTCATATTTATTTTGAGGATAATTATGTAAACGGGTTAAACGACGCTGTTTAAGAGATTCTCCAAACCTCTTAAATATTCCGCGTAATTCATTTATTGCTAATTACCGCGTAACAAAAGTTTTATATGGTTATATATTTATTGGAAATATGCGTCCGTAAATGTTTTCCGTAGGTATAGATTTGAAATAATTTTTAATTTTGAGAAAGTATTCTTGTAAGCTATTTTATCATATATGTATTTTAACACTTAACAAAAGAAAATTCGGCGTAGTTTTTAGTAAAAAAATAACACGCTGCTGTCATCACACTTGATAAATTGATCGAAATATAATTAAAAATAATTTTTAAAATTACTCTTTAAACATTCAATAAACACAAAAGAAACTTCATTTAATCGTATTATAACTTGCTTTCATGCTTAAAAATGTGACCATATTATATTTATTTAACAAATTTGACATTCATTCAAATTGTTACTATTGCCGTGCAGAGGGTGTCTTTATGAGGAGCTCGACTTCTGGGATCGAACCAGTTGATCGGCTAAATACTTCTGCGTGTTCTTTAACCATGCACGACTGTAACCGACAATAGAATTGGGTATTTAAATAGACATATAAATAAGAACTCAAAGATTAAAACTTACTGGATTTATTCACAAAGTTATTTACACATGATACTGGTATTACGCGAAGATTATAAATATTAAAACTCAATAAATTTAAACGACTACAGGAACGTGGCTGGGTCGTAACGAATTCCGGTCAGGGGAGAAGCTGGTAGGCAGGAACGAACTTGAATGCCGATGAACGGTCCGTTGCGTCTATTATAGCTGGCGTGACGTCACCGATTGTGCGCGCGCCGATTTTCCGAAATGTGATAGGTCTTGCCATACACTCCCTCACCAGTCCGGAAGACGGTACAACTATGGCCTCTGAATCCCTGAGTCTCTGTAACATAAAAATAAAAAAAATTCAAAGTATTTGTTTTTAAAGGTATACATAACTCTTATTGTTCTAAGTGTATGCTAGACATCTTACATTATTGTTAAATTATGTCTGCATCATTAAGTTTATCAAAGCTAATTGTTCCATAATTACTGATAGCTAATTCTGTTATCTAAAATACAAACAAATATTGGTTAAAAATACAAACTTTACGATAACTTTACATTACTTATTGTGGACAAAATCATTCCTTAATTGAATGTATGTTTGTTCAAAATATTTTAAATAAACACTAAAACAAAACTATAATAATAAACTTTAAGTTTTAACGCTACTCTGAATATATTGAGTGCTTATGAAAATAATACAAAGTGCAGAAAAAGAAATAATAACTTTAAGTACATCGCTACTCTATTAATATTGAGTGCTTGTGCAATTGACATTACCTGAAAATAACAATATGTGCGTGAGTCAGTTCACTATTAAATAAGAATGCACTTTTGTTGGTATATGGAATGTGTCCTTATGGTATAATTTTGTTTACAAATAATACAATTAAATATGACACTTGATATAGATTAAATTAGAAAATTGAAAAATAATTATAAATATGACTGGCAAATATTACTTTAACATTTAAATTAAGTTTTACTTATCTTGGGTAGATTGCACCTTTATTAACTTTTCCTCCAATACTCTCTTATCATTTTTTTTTTGCTTCAATGATCCTTGATTATATACATTAAGAGTGTAGGTATCATTTCTCTGTAAAATCAAAAATTGTTAAACGTTTTCATAACTTAAGTAAAACTTTATACAAATATTATATCAATACAAGTTGCGTTATTATTTTCAAACAAGAATTAGTCTCAGTTGTTATAGTTGTAATAATATTTCCATTATATTTGTTCACAGATGCAATTGAAAATTATAATTGTTCCATAGAATGAATTTTTACTATGTTTTATACATTATCTTTTTCATTTATAAATTAAGTAAATGCGCCTTTTTTATTATGGCGTAGATTTATTCATGCAAAAAAAAAATATAAATAGCGTATTCGTGGTTTTCGCTATTACTCAGAAATACTAAATTAAAAAAATTGATCTTATATCGTATCAAATTATAACATATATATAAAAATGCATACGACCTTTTTAAACCACGAAGACCACTCTGCGCCCGATCGTCACGTCTCCGGTCTCATACCGTTATTATAATTTTAGCTCCGCAAATTCATTACAACATTGTTATTTAGTTAATTAATTGTAAATTTGTATTTGAGTGTTTCTATTAATTTTTGTTTGTGCTACAATAAACGTAAGTACCAAGACTTGGGGTATTTAATTTCATGACTATATTCAATTCCTTAATTATACTATTTATATTTGTGTGTTTGCTCTCAGCAGCACATAAGTAAAAGGGAGAGGTTTGGCCATCCAGGACACACGAATACTCTCTCGAACAACGGGTTCGATCCCCGGCGTCCGAGAGTAATATTCAAGATCCTGACACTTTCGTGTAGTTTTCATGGGCATTACCTCCACCCATATTGTGTATTGCCATAAATGATAATTCAAAAATGTACCGCAAGCCAGCCTAACGGCGACAAATACTAATAAGTGCATTTACGAACTCGACAGCGCTTAGTGACTACGAATTGTCGTCACGGGCGTAAACATGGCGAGAAGTTCGGCGATACGTTGTCGGATCTCGACTTTTTTACTGACTTGGCCTGCAGGCTAATTTTAATGTGGATTAAAACTGTGTCATTCTACTTGTACCTAATATTTTCATTATGAACTTCCACTCTATGAACGAAACAACGTCAAACTAAATGATATATATTTTCTTTTATTAAATTTAGGACTCATCATTTCCTTCCCTTCTTCGTTGTGTGTGTGATATTTTCTCACTTAATCAGAATATAGTTGGGAAATAGTGTTAAAAAATTAACGAACCAAGAATAATTTCCTTTAGTCAAGTACCTTAAAAGCAACGGAATTTATATTGTGTTAAGCGGTAACTTAACTAAAGGAAGAGCTTAGTTATGTGTGAGGTGGCGAGGAAAGTAAATATTTAATCAGAAGGTGTAATCTTGTGATGCTGCAGTAAGTTTTAGTACCAATTTATTTAATGGCAAGAATATTTTCATACAACTACTACTAGTATTATATGAAAGAGTATTATAATTTCTTGGAGCGTAATAAGCAATTTCTTTAATTTTATATTCCTTGACAGTACTTGACACTGTTCTCTCTAAAAACTTATGATAATAATATTAACTTTCTTCCTCTAACTTTTTTGTCGTTTAGATTTAAATTCGTTTCTTACAAACTATTCTACACTATACTATAGCTCTTTATGACTTTGACTATTAATTTTCATAAACAAGTGAATTGAAAAAAATTGAATACACCCTTTTCAAATTTTACTTCATTATATACAAAAAAGTATAACATAATTGTGTGTTTTTATTTTATTTTATTAAAAAGGGTACATCGACAGACATCCAGCTTCATAAAAAGACAATAATATTGATAATTATTATGAGTGCTGGACGTCCAATTAATGATGCACACAAAACTACATGAGTTCATATTCAATCACACACATAAGTTACACAAGTAAGAGTTACATAAATAAGAGAAAATTAGGTTACAAAAGTTAAGTAAAAAAAGTAAAAGAAAAAAATAGTTACATAAGTTAAGCAAAAACAACAAGGTATAGATGTAACACAAGTTACATAAGTCGAAGTAAAAAAATAGGTACATAAGAAGTTAAAAAATAAGTTATATAAGTTAAATAAAAGACAATTTCAAACAGATTACAATCAAATAGCGTACCTATATAAATAGCACTGAGACCTTCTTAAAACAACACGCGCGAGTTAACATTTTTTCTTAAAAGCAGAGAGCGAATCCGCAAACATATCGTTATACTGTCTACACATTCTTGGTATGGCACTGTAATACATAAAGCTGGTCCGAAGTATATTACTATGAAAGGTATTGGCGACTCTTTGAATGAAATACAAAATTGTTCAATTTTATCAAAATAACAAATGAATCAAATCTAGAAGTACTCTTACCGGTCGGCATGTTATTTAAAAATCGATTTCAAACGGACAGACGTTTTATATTACGAATAAAATGGTTACAAGGTAAGATAGCAGATAATAACAGAAAACCACAACAGTAAACGATCTATCAAGGATCTAAGTCATTTACTTTATTGAGAAACATTTACAAAATACATACCTGTGCTACAAAATTTATGGATGAGCAGCAAAATGTTATGTTGGTACACATATACCTTCGACAAAGATAATAATTAGAATGTTTAACAAATAGTAGCCATAAATTTAACTTTATTTTGCACTAGACTATAAATCTGTAAGACACTTTGAGATACACTAATATTAATAACATGAAATATAGTGAATTCACACGTAAACAAGATAAATATTAAAATGGTATGATTTAGGTTTCTGTGCTAAAGCTAGTATGTGTGTCTGCTTTAGAATATAAACCAATGCATGACCATGGGAAAAATATTTATGATCCCAGATAAGTGATGACCTTCTCCTTACATCTACAGCAAAGATTAGATGCACGAAACTTTATGGTTTGAACAATCTCAACTGCTCATAAAACAATGAGAGTAGGTAAGTCTTTAAAATAAACTATGTGAGTTTTCATGCAAAGTTTGTAATAAAAAACCCAATTAAAGATATAAATAAAAAAAACAATAACAACATAACTTTGTTTAACTCCACCTTGTTCTTATCGTAACACAACTAGTTTAAAGAACTACCGTTCTCTTCTTCTATATTGACTCACCTGAAGAAGAGATCGGTAGTTCTTGAAACTAGTTATGTAGCAAAAATAACAAATGGAATTAAACAAAGTTTAGTTGTTATATTAATATTTTTTTAAAACCTAAATACCTCCACTTTTTAATGTTTACAATAAGATAATTAGTAATTGGTGAAATGAGTATACCTATACTAGTTGCATGTAACACATGAGATTCAACTGTCGATGGCGATTGTATGTATGTACTTGAAGAATACGACTTTCAAAAATATAAATTCTAAAATCCATATTTTAAAATATTTTGTTTTCGATGCAAAGCATTTTAATATGTATATCAGGACAGGATAGTAAAGAAGTCAGTCTTTTTTTCCTACCCAGAATATGATAACAGCTTGATGGTGTGCATGTGTGTTTGGAGATTAAGTATCAAACTATTGAGAGTTCCGGTAGATATTGTGTAGTGTATACTGTCATATAAATTATATGAAATTATGTCGTCACCAAAATCGATTTTTACAAAAATTGTTGAAAAAGTTTGAGATCTACTAATTCAACAATATTTTTTTTTTATATAAAATCTATAACTACTCGGGGTGTTTCAGCGTTTTTTTTTTTTTTTTAAATGGAAATATAGGCAGTTAAAAAGAATCATTTATCATAAAAAAAAATTCTTAGTAAAAATGTTTAAGAAACTCTGGAACTTTAAAAAAAACACAAATTTGAGATTTTGTATTTGTCTGTATTTAGCTTTCCAACTGACATACAGCAGCTCACCCAAGACATAAGTTTTTCAGAAAAATATAAAATAAATAATAAAGAAAATAATATATGTATTCAAATTATCCATACATACATAACTAAGTTATAATTATTAACGAAGCTTAACAAATATGATGAGATATTAAATTAAGAAAATGCAACATTGTAGGAATCTCTATCTATCTATATATCAATCTTTTTGATTCTGATTCACCATCATTCATATTATACGTTTATTAATTTTGTAACCAGTTATGAATGATCGTAACGTATCAAAGTAAGCTAAAGTTGCCATTCATAACGCAATTGTAGTGCCAACCTTGATGTATGCAAGTGAAACCTGGACATGGCAGAAGTCGCATGAAAGTAGAATAAATGCAGTGGAAATGAGATCGTTAAGAAGAATTTGTAATAGAACGATGTATGATAGAGTTAGAAATGAGGTCACTAGGAAAGAATGTAAGATGAAGAAAGATGTAGTAACTAGAATGAAAGTTAACACACTTAGATGGTTTGGTCACGTGGAAAGAATGAATGAAGAACGCTTGACGAAAAAAATATATAAGGCTGACAGGAATGGAAAAAGAGGTCGGGGGCGCCCAAGAAAAGGATGGCACGACCATGTGAATGATATTCTGAAAGAAGGAAATGTTAGAAGTCTGAACAATAGAAGAACATGCATGAGACGTAGCATGAATGTTGACGAGGCGGTGAATGTATGTCAAGATAGAATAGTGTGGCGTTCTGTTCTCTCTGCCTACCCCGCGAGGGACATGGCGTGATGGTATGTATGTATGTATGTATTAATTTTGTAAAATTCTGTTACATTTTCTGGTCTTTATGTGGGAAATCAATTGTCTTTTTTCAATGTATTTTGTTATTATGACTGTGTAACCATAAGTAAATTAATAAATATAATCGCATTACTGTCGCCCGAAAAGCTTAAATATTTTTTAGAGTTATTTTGGTGCAATTATTTTTGTTTTAAGGATCTGCACAATATACAACGACACACTGAACACATTATAGGTTTTGTAATGCGGAAGTAAGTACATAGAAAATGCTTTTTGAATTCACGACAAATTTCTGTGTTCTCAGGAACTAAATGGTTGTGTAATTTTCTTATGATGGATACAGTAAAACCTCTCCTTGCAAACTTAAGAGCATTCGCACACAACAGTCTTTATATTTTAGACTTTTTATTTTATTAGGCATACTCACACTTCCTGGCATGTTTATTTATGAATGCTTACTCTTTGCACACAAGAACATGCCCAACACCCCTCTGAACTCGGAATATCACGATTATAACACTCGCTCAAAGGGAAGTATCCGACCCGTGGAGCACAGATTAGCAAAATTATCTAAAACCTTTGTTTGTCTCAGTGTGCGTCTATTCAACAAGCTAACGGAAGGAATCAAGTCTCTGAATGATGATAAATTTCGAGGAGCAGTGAAGACGTGCCTCGTTGATAAATCTTTTTATTATGTGGATGAAATTCTGGATTGAACTATTTACATTCACTTCAGCATTGAATTGACATTGTTAATTTTATTATTATATTTTCATAGAACTATGAGTGAGTGTATATTCTACCTAATTTATATTTATATTTTGTAATTTATCTATGTATCTTAATATCCCTGAAGAAATGCTAACAGAGCCTTTCACACTCTGTTTCGCATTGTCAACAAATTATAATATAAAATTGACGAGCCAATGTACCCGAGCTAGGGTCTACGGACAATAAACAACAAAAAACAATATAATCGGCCGATAGATTGGTCAGATTCTGAATCAGTTTGAAGTTTTATGCACGAGTCGATGTCGGCCGAGTGTTATAACGAGTATTATTACAACGATATTACATTACAACGGTAATGGTCTTTGAAAAGAGTGAAAGCAGAACAGTGTGTCAAATAAAAGTAGAGAATGAATGGCTTGAACAAGTCGACGAGTATGTCTATCTGGGTAGTATGTTCCAACGGAATGGACGGCCTGATAAGGATATTGAAAGAAGAGTTATGGCAGGAAACAGAGTGAATGGAGGACTTAGACCAGTTTTGAATGATCGCAACATATCAAGAGACGCTAAAGTTGCCATTCATAACGCAATCGTAGTGCCAACCCTGACGTATGCAAGTGAGACCTGGACATGGCAGAAGTCGCACGAAAGCAGAATAAATGCAGTTGAAATGAGATCGCTTAGAAGAATTTGTAACAGAACGATGTATGATAGAGTTCGGAATGAAGATACAAGGAAAGAATGTAAGATAAAGAAAGATGTAATTAACAGAATGAAAGTTAACACATTGAGATGGTTTGGCCACTTGGGGAGAATGAACGAAGAACGCCTGACGAAGAAAATATACAAAGCTGACAGGAACGGAATAAGAGGTCGCGGGCGCCCAAGAAAAGGATGGCACGACCATGTAAACGATATTTTGAAAGATGGAAATGTAAGAAGCATGAACAACAGACGAACATGTATAAGACGATGTATGAATGTTGATGAGGCGATGAATGTGTGTCAAGATAGAAAAATGTGGCGTTCGGTTCTCTCTGCCTACCCCGTGAGGGACATGGCGTGATGGTTTGTATGTATGTATGTATGTATATTACATTACAACGATATTACAACGTGTCGATGTCGGCCGATCTGCCATAAAAACCAGCCAGCAGTACAACAGGACCAAACTATAGTTCTATTGAATAGTCTGTAGTGTGCTAGTAAAATCATGAGGTACAAAATTCACTTACAAACTGTCGCCGTTTTAGAGGTTCCGATACAAAAGATTTTTTCCAAACATTACAACATTTAAGTGGTCTTCCTTTAATTTAATATCTTGAGAGTGCCTAACACTTTTCCAGCAACAATCGTCTTTGATCTTCCGAAATATTACAATATCCTGGAACTGTCTACAATATAAGCTCTCACTATACCTAACCTTACCTGGCGTTTTATTCCCAAATGTAAACAAATTGCTATATAAACGAATTTTACATACATACTTATCCCGAAATAACCCACAATGTGGGGTACCCAGCGACAGGTGTGAGGGTGTGCTTTACCTTACAAAAGGAAGCACGACACGTGCTTAAATGCCCAATTTTCGATTACCCGGCTCTCACGGGACTCCCGAAAACGATGATAATAGAAAAGAATGGAAACACTATTCGAAGCCGGTGCCAAAGCAGTATCAATGAATTTTTAACGTAAAAGCCATAAATATTGTTTTTTCCAAACGTGAAACTTTTAACTACATTTAACAGAATAAATTTTTTAAAAATATTTATCACGTAAATCATGTTTTAAAATTGAATATTTTTATGGTGTTTTTTTCCTTGTCGGGTGTCGATAATATTTCATGCCAAATTTTAATATCTCCATCTAGACAAAACGGGAACATATATTTTATAAGAACCGGAGAATCAGGCTTCGCTTAAAATGATCACGTGAACCAGCTGATGACAGGTCGTAAGCCCTGTATGTTGTGTGTGTCTAATTTCCCGGTTTTCCTATTGAATATTTATTCCTGTTTCGGCTCTATTGAGATATTAAAATTGACATAAAATATTATAATGTTTTTAATTATGAAGTTGAAAGAAGCCATCATTTCGTATAATTTTAATCTTACTATCAGTATCGAAATTGCTTATAGAAGCCAAAAATCTTGGCTTGCCTATAAATATTATGTCAAGAAATTCAAGAATTAATATTTATTTGTTTTATTGCAACCATAGTACAGGATTAAAAATTTAACCGTATGTAGATACGATACTTTACCGGAACACAAATGTAAATATTATCTTGGCATGTGATTTTAAAAATATTTTCATGGCCACTGGAATGCACAGCGTTGCTAAAAAAAGCATTACATTTTCTACATTTCCCAATTTTCTTACAAGGTTTGCCTAGTCCGAAGGTTCTAGACTCGCCCCTGCTTGCTGTATATTATTTTCCATGTTGGATCGTTTATAAAAAAAACAATGTCTTGTTTTTGTTTGTAAAACGTAGATGTTATGCACTCTTTCGCCGTAATACCTTTACGAAAATCTTTAAAAAAAGATCTGCATCGTTAGCGCTATGGAAAACTAGATGATTATAAAAAGTGTGGACCTCATTAAGCAACCAGCTCTTCGCGTTCTACTTAAATTAATGAAAACGTCTTTGTTTAGTATGAGACATTTCCTGGAAAATTCTTGGCATAGAAGGTATCTTATGTTAATATTAACATATTGTTATTCCAAACAACTTTCTATGTTTATTTACTAACCACTTACTGAACTTTGTCCAACTCTCGACTTGAGAATTATTATACTCCGCCGAATTATCAAAGTTTCTACTTGCATACAGTAGGTAATTATTTTATTATTATTTTTAAATTTATTTATTATTTTGTTTATTTTATATGTTTTATTTTTTTTTGAATAATTTTATTTATTGTATTTATTTTATTTATTTTATTTATTTTTTTTTTTTTTTACTTTATTGGTCTTATTTTATTCATATTTTTAATTTTTTTATTTAATTTGTTTTATTTCTTTTATTTATTTCATTTTTTATTTATTATTTTTGTTTAATTTATTCAATTTTTTTAATAATCTTACTATATTAAACCTACATCAGTATAATATTTAAAATACCTTCCAGTTCTATGTTTTTACCTGTAATAGGTGTATAATTAAATAAACTAGTTGCATGTAACACATGAGATCCAACTGTCGATGGCGATAGTTGCATGATTGAAGAATACGTACCAAAGTATTAATACAGAAACACAAATTAATAAATATTTTAAGATATTTTATTTTCTGTATAAAACATGTAGGTATGTATGTCAGGATAGAATAATATGGAGATCAGTCTGTTTTTCCTACCCAGAATATGAAAACAGCATGATGGTACGTATGTATGTTTGGAGATTAAGAATCAAATTATTGAGTCTTCTTAGATATTGTGTATAGGCGACTGCCATACAAGTTATATGAAGCGATATCTTATGTTAGAGACTATAGAGGAAAGTTGTGATTCTACAATATTTATTTATCAATGTATTTTTACATCAATTTATCAGTTGGTATCTTTTAAAAGTGGATATAACGAGTGTTGTCGTTATGTCTTCGAAATATTTATTATGTAAGTCATAGATTAATTCTATTAAATTTTTTGTCCTCTGTACAATTCAATCTACATACATACATACATACCATCACGCCATGTCCCTCACGGGGTAGGCAGAGAGAACCGAACGCCACATTTTTCTATCTTGACACACATTCATCGCCTCATCAACATTCATACATGTTCGTCTGTTGTTCATGCTTCTTACATTTCCATCTTTCAAAATATCGTTTACATGGTCGTGCCATCCTTTTCTTGGGCGCCCGCGACCTCTTATTCCGTTCCTGTCAGCTTTGTATATTTTCTTCGTCAGGCGTTCTTCGTTCATTCTCCCCAAGTGGCCAAACCATCTCAATGTGTTAACTTTCATTCTGTTAATTACATCTTTCTTTATCTTACATTCTTTCCTTGTATCTTCATTCCGAACTCTATCATACATCGTTCTGTTACAAATTCTTCTAAGCGATCTCATTCTTCTAAACAATTCAATCTAGGTATAAGTTTTATGAATTTTATGATTTAATTTTTGTCAATGTTGACAGGACTGATATTGTAGAGAACTCCATTTTTAAATTTTAATCAATCAAGTTATTAGTCAAAGCGATCTCCCGATTAACCTTTGTAGAACCTATTTGATAAATTTCATTTTATAAAAGCATTGATATGTGGAGTGTAAAATTAATTTACTAACATAGAGCTGAAACGAGGTTTTTTAATCAAATACCGCCAACTTTAACAATAGTAATAAACATCAATATTTTCTTTTACATTCAATCTTTATTATTTTAAAGACGATGTATATTTTTAATGCAAAAATGTTATTAGGATCTCAGAATATCCCGTGAATTTCTGCCCTGGTAAACTACATTTGTTATGTACGTATGATAATCTATATTTTCCATTCGAATGGTTTTACTTAGGTACCTGAATACTATCCACATTGCAAGGTTTCCGACCACATCTGTTGGAGCGGAGGGGAGCGGTTTACAAATTCCCATAACCACCATCTTCCTCTTCTTACTCTCTGCTATCCTGATCCTATCACAAATTGAACGTAAAAGTGCACCTGCATCTATCTTACTATCACACGTACAGTTTTGTGTGTTCGTCTTTACTTACATAGGTACATACATCTATCTATGTATATTTTATCTAAAATACTTGTAAAACTGGTGACATCTGATATTCAAAGTAATATCGATTGAAATTTTTATACAAACTTATTAATTTCATGATTACTTTGCTCATGCAAACATTTATATTATTATTAACTTATAAAGTGTTGTTTTGGTCGTTTACATAGGTATTTATTATTTATTTTATTTGTTTATCCTTTTTTTATTTATTTATTTGAATGAAGATAAAGACAGAATAAACTTATCATCATCAGCCTGGTATAAGACCGAGAAGCAGATCGCCGATGTTATGCTCCATGGGCTACATGATGGCCACGAATCTCCGCATTGAGGACGACGACGGGTAGGTAGGTTTATATTTATTTATTTATGTATGTATGTATGTATTCATTCATTCATTCGTTCATTCATTCATTCATTCATTCATTCATTCATTCATTCATTCATTCGTTCGTTCATTCATTCATTCGTTCATTCATTCATTCATTCATTCATTCATTCATTCATTCATTCATTCATTCATTCATTCATTCATTCATTCATTCATTCATTCATTCATTCATTCATTCATTCATTCATTCATTCATTCATTCATTCATTCATTCATTCATTCATTCATTCATTCATTCATTCATTCATTCATTCATTCATTCATTCATTCATTCATTCATTCATTCATTCATTCATTCATTCATTCATTCATTCATTCATTCATTCATTCATTCATTCATTCATTCATTCATTCATTCATTCATTCATTCATTCATTCATTCATTCATTCGATTGTTTTTGTAAACCAATAGGATTTTATAAAACAAAGACTGTGTATAAAACCAATAATAATTTTAATAATGAAAATTGTATCGGATGAAAAAACTCACCATAACTACCTACCTATACGCCATAATTCATAATATATACCTACAATCTAAATATACCAAATACCATTTTTTTTTCTTCTTGAAAGGTTGACAATCACAAAATGCATTTTTATGAAGTATATTTCAAATTAAATATACTTCATAAATCATAGAGGAGGTATATTTCAAATGAAATCATAGTGAAGAAATTAACGGATATCTATGTAAAACTAATCAGCTCTAAGTTTATGGACTTTACATATATGATATCAATATGAAGTTAATCGGACTTATAGTTTGGTCTGCAGAGAGGACACAAAAAAACAACGTAAATGATGAATTCATAGATAAGAAATTTAAAGTTTATGGAAAACTAATCAGCTCTAGATCTATGCACTTTACACATATGATGTTAATATGAAGTCGATCGGACCTATAGTTTTGGGTTATAGAGAGGACACAAAAAGGAAAATCCGTAAGCCGCGCCGTACGCCATACGCCGTACGCCATACATACAAACACAGTGTGCACTCTCTACATGATCCCGTTGAGAAATTGATGTAAAAAAAATACGCTTAAAAAAATTGTGAAATCATGGCTATCCACTATTTCATAGCGCGGACAGTAAAAATGGACTTAAATTTTGGAAATCATAACACTCTTCTACTGCTATATTTTTCAAGAAAGATTACGTCCTTGAAAAATAATAATAATTATCGTCAAACATTTCCTATAAAAAAAAATATTTCTGAAATAGACCGACACAGGATCCGAATCCAGGTCCACTTGTTTAACATTAACACTACATACCTGCCACCGATTCGTCTCATCACAGACATAGTGGAGAGAAAGAAGATGTATTATAATATAACTAACTTTGTGACAGACGCAATTGATAAAAATATCCAAGTCGATGCTGTGTACATGGATTTCAGCAAGGCGTTTGATCTGTTGAATCATCATATCTTAATTCAAAAATTAAAAAAATTTGGCTTCCATGGAGATCTTCTAAGATGGCTCACTTCATATATCCGCAATAGATCTCAGGCAGTTGTGACCGGTGGCTATACATCTAATTGGATTACCACTCCATGCGGCGTTCCACAGGGCACACTGCTGGCCCCTATCCTTTTTAATATATATATGTAAACGACATCACCTCTTGTTTCAAATTTGTCAAAGTAATAATATATGCAGATGACATGAAGCTCTATTCAAAAATAAATAGTGTTCAAGACTGCCGTAAATTTCAACAGGATCTAGAGCATCTTCAAACATACTGTAAAATAAATTCTCTTAACTTAAATCCACAAAAATGTAAAATTATCACGTTTACAAAAAAAAAAAGAATAAAATCTTCTTTACCTATACACTTAATAATTTCCCTATACCTAGAAAAGAATCGGTGAAAGACCTAGGAATTATTATGGATAGTAAACTGTCATTTGACGATCACATGAATAATATAAGTAAAAAAGCCAATAAAATGTTGGGCTTCATCATCAGGAACTGTAAACCTTTTTCAAATATTGAATGCCTCAATATTCTATATACATCTATGGTAAGAAGTCATTTGGAGTACGGATCGCAAATTTGGAACCCGATGTATCTTAAGTACATAAATAGACTGGATAGTGTACAAAAACGCTTCCTCAAACACCTCATCTATAAATCTGGCTGTCGGGAATTAATGCGCCCGCATAATCATATAAATAACGTGTACTTAGCTGAATCAAAATTTAATTTACCATCACTATCATCTAGACGAATTACTGCAGACTCACTATTTTTGTTTAAACTATTTCATAACATTATTGATTGTCCAAATTTATTAGAAAATATCTCACCTCACATTCCAAACCGCAATGTCAGATCAAAACCTACTTTTTCTATTTCACACTCTAAAACTAATCTTAGGAAAAATTTCTTTACTAACCGGGCCACCTCCAATTTTAACAACCTGCTCAATAACATTGACTTTTTTCATACCCAATCTCTACACTCGTTCAAAATTGCGATAAAGCGCCAACTTTGCACTGATAACATAACTCAAAATTCCACTCTCTAGTATATACATGAATATATGTATGTGTCACCATAATGGTTGCAACACCTTCTTCGTTGATCCTTAAGTAAGTTAGAATCCCATGTTATGATTCTAGAATATAATCCTCTCTGTACTATTCCTTGTATGTTTCAGGTGTGTTCCTATAATTTTGTTTTTTCTCATTTTTCGTAAATTGTATGTTATGTTTTTTAAAATTATTTGATATGATGTCCTATTATTATGTACTGTAGTCTACATTTACTTGTTTTTTTTCATTGTTTTTAATATCATTATGCTCTACTGTACTGTTGGATATCCAAAATAAATAAATAAATAATATTATATACATTTGTGGATAGACCAAATTGACCAATACGTCGAGAATTGGGTGGCTTATTTAAAATCTGTGCGTGATTTTCACGGAGCATACACTGAAAGAGAGAGGACTTCTATTAAAAATTGATAAATTTTATCCTTCCCTTGTAAGAGAATGTGACCAGAGAATACGTGACCAGGAATTTCCGATGAGATCATCACTAACACAAATGGGTAACGAGTTTCCATTTGATAATTTTCCAAAATATTTACAAAGTAAAAGATGAATTGAATTTTACTTCGCTCGTATAGTAAAATTCAATTCATTTACCCAACTTGATCTATTTAAAACTTATTGAAATCTTTTTAAGAACTCAAATTCATGTATACATAATCAAAATTAATATTTTTTTTGTACTTGGCACCTCACTAGTTGCTGGCGCAGATGACATATACTTCCTATTTGTACCTATCCTCATCTTCCTGACATACCTAAACCTCATCATACCTACATCCATACCTGAACGTGGCAACAACAATCTCGCCTCGGTCCGCGCGCGAGCCAACCACGTTCTTCAGTCTCACAAATACGGGTCTCAATACACATCTCGTAATACAAGCGCCGTGCGCAATTCATATAAAAACCTTTACATATGTTTGCGGCATCGTACGTCTATTCATTATATTTTTATAGACAATTTGTGAACATATTTTGTTGAACTAGTGCCGAGAAGGAAGAACTAACGCGGACAGAGATAAGGAAGAAAACAGCTGGCACAGTCAGTCCATTCCTTTCATTTTCCATCTTGTCCTATCTTTTTGCCGATATCGCGCACTAGTATAAGCGTGTTTCGATGTGGTTGAAAGCATAATACTAGTTGTAACACACGAGATCCAACTGTCGATGGCCATAGTATGTATAACTGAAGAATACGTACCAAACTATAAACACTTAAACACAAATTAATAAACATTTTCAGATATTTTGTTTAAAAATGTAGTTATTAATATTTATTTTTTATCAAACATATTATACGCACCAATGTGACATTAAATAATCAACTGTAGGTACATATATCTTTTTTTATTTATTTTAAAATCCTATCCAAATCTTAATTATGTGTACGAATGTCGTGTTAATCTTTGGAGGCGAGTTGATTTATTTATTAATTTAATAAATCGTACAGAGTATACAATACATATTTACTGTAACATACATTCACACACACTTACATAAATCTATTACACATACCAAAAATCCCACAAGGCTTAACCTGTACCTTAATAAAATTAGAAATAAAAATGTTACATGTAAACAGTTTTTTGGTGATGCATATGAAGTGTTAAATACATTTTCATATAAGAGTATTATAAAAGGAAATCCTGTATGTTCTCATTAGGTATCAATAAGACATGACTTGAGACGATTAACAAATGCTGAGTGATTATTTAGATATTTAAGAACCATTGGTAACATATTGATTCATCTATATAGTTTCATAATAATTTTCTTTTGCTGTTTATTTTCTGTCAAATTAATTGAAAATTTTCGTCTTGGATGGGGGCGATTTGCACATAGCTAGATAAAAAAACCAAGCAAAATATTCGGATTTGCGCTCAGCGCTGCCCACATGATTTCTAGTGAATTTATATCTCGAAAACTATACAATATGCTCTGCAATTTTGAAAGTATAAAGTGTGTATGATCTGAATCCATATTTTTTTATACATTGTACCTAATGCTGCTTTAAATTAACAATTTACAAGTACTTTAATAACCTACCAAATATTTTAAAAAGCTGTATAAAGGCAGTCACGATAATAATTTTGTAAAGATATTTCATTTCTCTCTTTCGAGTTTCGTTTTCATTTCACCGATAGCATTTTTCTATTTATCATATTGATAGTATTTTTCGTTTTCGTTCTCCCAATAAAGCTATTCATTACGAATCTGCCAATACTCTTCAATATTCTTCTATTGACATAATTCATTCATCGCCGCCTATTCAGAAGTAAACGAGAAATCACCCAATGAACTCGGAATAATATCCAACAAAATATTTTCACGGCCTTCTATAAGATTTCCTTTGAAAACTGATCAGTCAATAATTTGTGTTAGGTTAGTATAGAATATAATAAATCTCTTATGAACACTTCTGTTAGAATAAAAATATATTATTTTTTTAATTAACTTTTTGTACATAAGACAACTTCTTCCAACCAACCAGGATACGAAGTAAGACAATTTTAAAAATTAACATTTAACATCCGTACAACGACAAAAAGATTAACGCCGAAAAAAAAAATAAAGAACATTTTTATTTATTTATTGAATTTCATGTAGGTATAATGCGCACAATGGCGGGTCAAGCGCCCTTGAGGTGACCACGGTTGTCACTAAACGGCGCTTTATAAATTGTCCTTATTATTATTATTAATTACCACAAGGCAATTTATTCCAACCAACCAAGGCAACGTGAGGTTATACATAGTGAAGTGGAAGGTATATTAATTTTATATAAATATATATATATATATATATATATATATATATATATATATATATAATATATATATATATATATATATATATATATATATATATATATATATATATATATATATATATATATATATATATTATATATATATATATATATATATATATATATATATATATATATATATATATATATATATATATATATATATATATATATATATATATATATATATATATATATATATATATATATATATATATATATATATATATATATATATATATATATATATATATATATATATATATATATATATATATATATATATATATATATAATGACAAACACGTACCATAATTAAATGTAACATCACACTAAGACAAACAAATTTCATAAAAATATGAACTTTATTTATCTTTATGAGAGAGATATGTGAGGAAATTGGGTTCAAATGTTTATGGATAAATATTTTTTTAATCTTTTCTTGAAATTGCGTTATTTTCATCAAATTGCGCAGTAAATTGCGTTTATTTTCATCAAAAGAAAGTTGTAAATATACACAGTTGGTAAGCCGTTTGGTTTCTATGCAGGCGTCTTGTGTTCGATCCCTAGAAGAGGAGAAATTAATTTCTCACACTGATATTGCTTCTCTGAACAGGAAACACTGTGTCAATGCCTAAAAAAATATGATGTTCCGAGAAGACATATAAAATTTGATTGGAGTTATGCTACATCTTCTTTATTTCTGGCATTTGTTTGAAGTTTCTTTCAACGGGTTCACTTTTTTTATAAATAAGAGTATTTGCTTAGTTCATTAAACCTATGAGGATGTACATTTTCTTGATACAAGGACATATTCATGAAAAAATTTCAATATTCTTAAAAATGAATTTAATCATTAGTCCAAAGAAAACATACCTACATGTTTATCAATTCTTTCGCCTTCTTCTAGTAGTGTTTTCTGTCTTGGAATAAACATACGTATCCAACTACAGATATTCATTTTATTATTCAACCAGTTTTAAAATATAAAAGCTCTCAACGTATGTAGTTCGTTATACCATACGTTCCTTCATACGGTTTATACATCAACAGCAACTTTTCACTTAGCTGCTTGCAAATCATTTTCATTTATATTCTAAAGAGTCTGTTACTGTAAGAATATATCTACGGCTGAATAATATCATTTATAATTGGCTTCAACTTCGTCGCTTACTCTAACTGAGTGTACAAATTGCATACAATGAATTGACGTGCTCTGGTCATTTTATCAGTGTCAGATCATAACAACAAGCGTTTCGTAAAATCAAACCACTAATAAGCAACGAGGTCGCCTGACGAATCGCTGGACAATTCGGCTCCCTGCCTCCGGACTCTCTGGTCAAGCAGTCTGCAATATCAGACGTGATAAGTCTTTATATTTATCTGTCTATCTTTGATATTGGAGCACTGCTCCCGTAGACAACGTGTCATTTAGCTCAAGAAAATAAACAAGAAAAGATAACTATGAATCCCGGATTCAAGACACAGTTATTAATTGAGTGTTCAGTCTGGATCTGTAAGACGAAACTAAGTATCGTAAATCTATACTGTAATGTGTCAATTTGTTTTTGTGTGTGTGTGTGTGTGTGTGTGTGTGTGTGTGTGTTAAATGAATATTTGCTTGAGAAGTTATATAAAAAATATATGACGGAAATAATTGTGGAGTGTATGATTTTAAGAAAGCTGAGACTCACCAATATTCTACTGTTTTTTCGCCTATATGTTCTTGTTGCTTACCTTATACAATCACAAATACTGATTTTACTGTTGTAATTTAACCTTAATAAAATCGAATGACTGACCGCCAAATTTATTTGCTACGAAATATTAGGTATATAGACACAATCTGCTTATTGTACGATCATTGTAGTATTATATAACGATCGTTTAATGATAACTAATCTCAGGTGAGTCCAGGAAGCCGTGAGTTAATCAAAATTGCAAATATATGCACTATACCTTCCATAGAAAAAAATATGAAAAAAATACAAATAACAGAAATAACAATATCTAACATAATAAAATAATAATATAATGAACATTTTTAAAGTTGCGTTTACGCAAACATTGATTTTTTTTTGTCGGGAGTCAATGATGTTTAAGGACTGTTGCTTTCATTGTTTACAAAAAAAAAATTCTCAATAGATGGCGTTACAAAAAGGTTTCTTCGTTACTTCATAGATGGCGATGGAAAAAACAGCTTCTTTTCAGCTTGTTTCTCATTTTCAAAATATAAAGAACTTTCAAAATTGTATTTTTAAGGGAACTCAATAAGAAAGCATAATCGGTGAACCTTAAAGTAATAATAATAATAAATTTGTATGATTTATATAGCGCCGTTTTCGTGAATATCTCACCTCAAGGGCGCTGTAAATTGATTAAGATGTATCATTATGGCTTTGGTAAGATTTGCGAAAAAGGTGTGTTTCGAGATTTTTTCTGAAGGTAGATATATTTTCAGTTTGTCTGGGGGTATTTGGGAGCTTATTCCATGCATTTGGTCCTGCTACAGCAAACGCACGATGGCCGAAATTAGTGGTATGCACCCTGTTTATTTCAAATAATTTTCCAACCATGGATGAAGATGCAGAAAGTAAGATAATAATAATAAACATAAAGTAAGCGCATAAAGTGATCATGTAAACCAACCAGGTCGTAAGCCATGTAGGTGCCTTGAGATCCTGGTTCTCCTATAACATTCAAACTTCGTCTCTATTTAGATATAAAAAAATGTCAAATCACATAATTTATGGTTATTTTCTATTATTTATCATTATTTTCTTATATAAATAATGTTCAATAAAATGATCATAATATATTATTATGCCAATATTATTATGTTCATCTTCTGATATGAAGATACTTTTAGAATTAGTTATTGTCACATAAGTCTTGTCTGTACTCAAGTACCTACTATTGAGTTACACCTGGTTACTTAAGGAGTTATTTAGTTTACCCAGTCATGCACTCCATAAACTATTACCAGCGAGGAAATGAAATCTCCAAGGAGAATATTTTAGATTGAGGACGTGAATAACTCACAACTTAAACACTTTCATAATATTATGAGATGTGTGCATTGTGCAATGACTCGACTCCAGTCGTATAATTCATTTTAATAGTGTAAATTTAATGAAACTTTCCGAGAGTATTTAAATCATTTCAAAGTGGATTTGAAGACATTTAAACAAGAATATAAGTTTGAAAAAAGTTATTGTGTATGTTGTTTTATTATTAATACATCAATGAAACTGTTAAAGAAGTTATTATAATCAATTCAAAGTGAATTTCTAACAATTTTCTTGGATAAACTAGGGTCCAAAAATATTGTTGTAAAAAAGAATACAATTAAAATATGAGAAAATCCTGTAAACGTAGTAAAAATGAAACACGAACTGACTTGGGAATCGTGTGCATAGCCACATAAAAAAAGTTATAGCAAATTATTTCAGTAATTTTTTTACTAAAATATGAATAACAAAAAACTTTGTATATCCCACTTCACGTTTATATTTATATATCGTTAGAACGTTTTCGGATTTACCAATCCATCTTCAGTAACGACTACAATGTGACTGATTCGATAAATGTCATCCTATATTGGTGAGAGCGTATCGGGTATGGTGGGGGTAGCTGTGGTGGTTATGGGCGGAGTATATGTGGGTGGTGTATCTTTGATGGTTTTTTTAATAATGTTTAGGATAAGTGAGTGTACTGGGGGAATTTGAATATTTAACAGATTTGAACTTTTTCTTTCATTGATTTCTATTGCTTCAAGTAGATCGAGTTTTTTCCCTTTTTTCTCAAAGTGAAGCACCTCGGTATTTTTTAAGGTGAATGTGTGGCCGGTATTCCTACAGTGTTCTGCAATTTCTGAATTTGATGTTACGTTTTTTATTGCTTTTTGGTGTTCACCTATCCTGTCTTTTATTCTCCTCCCGCTTTGTCCCACGTAAAAATTGCTGCAATCTCCACAATTGATTTTATATACTGAAATTCTGAACAAATGCAAAAACAAAACATTTAAACCAGCACTATATACAAACAATAGCATTAAAAAACATATATTCAACAATAAATCAAAGATCGATACATTAGAAAATAGTGGAGTATATAAAATCAATTGTGGAGATTGCAGCAATTTTTACGTGGGACAAAGCGGGAGGAGAATAAAAGACAGGATAGGTGAACACCAAAAAGCAATAAAAAACGTAACATCAAATTCAGAAATTGCAGAACACTTTAGGAATACCGGCCACACATTCACCTTAAAAAATACCGAGGTGCTTCACTTTGAGAAAAAAGGGAAAAAACTCGATCTACTTGAAGCAATAGAAATCAATGAAAAAAAAGTTCAAATCTGTTAATTATTCAAATTCCCCCAGTACACTCACCTATCCTAAACATTATTAAAAAAACCATCAAAGATACACCACCCACATATACTCCGCCCACAACCACCACAGCTATCCCCACCATACCCGATACGCTCTCACCAATGTAGGATGACATTTATCGAATCAGTCACATTGTAGTCGTTACTGAAGATGGATTGGTAAATTCGAAAACGTTCTAACGATATATAAATATAAATGTGAAGTGGGATATACAAAGTTTTTTGTTATTCATATTTTAGTAAAAAAATTACTGAAATAATTTGCTATTAATATGGAATTCCACAAAGTTTGTAAAAATAATTTTAATAAAAAAAAGTTATGATAGACGTGAACGTAAGAAGCCAAATTAATTGAAGAATGTATATGAGATATATAACCTACATATATGAGGTACAAAATATAAAAAAAATTATTCGGTATAGGTAGGAATATTCTTTTGTATATTATTAATGATCATTTTTACCGAATGGCAGATTTATCCAATTTACCAGATCAGATAATCATGATTTGCAATACAAATCATTCTAAAACAAATAAAACGACTTACTTCCATGTCAAAATTTGAAATGTGAGAGACTATTCTCTCCGAAAGTTCACGGCCACCAGATTAAAGCCACATCTTAATTTTTTTGAATAATTCTGATTTGAGTGTTATCAATTCACTCCAATTTTATAAATAGTGACCTACGAATGTATTTATTTGCAGCTAGCAATTCAAAAGGTGAACAAGGGTCGTATGACGGGAGTTATGTCGGCAAACGTGAAAAGATCGTGAAGTCATAACTATAGTGGACGGTTGCTCTTCCTCTCCCCATTCCATCAATGCGGGAGTCCCTCAAGGGTCCATTCTATCTCCAACCCTATTCCTCCTACATATTAATGACTTGCTCTTACGCGCCCCCATCCACTGTTACGCTGATGACAGCACAGTCCATGAAAATTTCTCTTTTGACAAACCTCCTAAACAGAGTGGAATATCAGAAGCCCGGAAAGACCTTCATCAAAAAATAAATAGCTACCTCCACTCAATCAATACCTGGGGTGAAAGTAATCTTGTTTCATTTAACGTCTCAAAAACCCAAGCCTGTGTAATTTCTGCAAATAGTAACCCCAATGAATTGCAAGTGTCTTTCAACGGAAGCACCCTACATAACAGCAGCTTTATCGACCTGCTTGGAGTATCTATAACGAATCAATTACACTACAAGGGCTCCATCGAAGCTAAGGTGAAACTCACCTCCAAAAAATTGAGCGTACTGTATAGAGCGCGTAGATATTTCACTAAGACCCAGATCTGTATACAAAGCGCAAATACGCCCAATTATTGAATATGGTAGTCACCTCTGGAGTGGCGCCCCCCAATACCTACTGAATACCCTCGACACTGTCCAAAGGCGTGCTATACGTCTGATTGATGATCCATCACTGACTGATGGATTGCAATCACTAGAACACAGACGCAGAGTCGGTATATTAAGTTTATTCTATAGATACTACCACGGGAAATGCTCAGAAGAACTTGCATCTTTGGTCCCTCCTCCACCCACTCGCAACAGAGTCACTCGCTTCACTCAATCGCAGCACCCATTCACAGTGGACCTTCAACATATACGAACAAGTCGCTTCTCGAACGCCTTTATTAATACAGCAGCCCAACTGTGGAACGATCTTCCGAATTCTGTGTTTCCACCTTCGTACAACCCGGGTATTTTCTAGATTGCAAACCCCTCCCAACGCTACGTAGTGCGCTTCTTCGGAAGAGTAAAATGGACCCAAATCCTAATAGCTGGCGTCCCCTACGTGGACATGTTAAAAAAAACGATTTGTCATGAGATAACGTCAGCTAAAATCAAGTCTAACGACCTATTAATACCTTGCATACTATTTTTCTTGCCATTTTCTTCGATCTTTGTTTATATATTACATAATTTTATCACGATGATAAAATTAAATTTTATATTTAAATTTGCATGATTTTCATAATATAACCCTTTACAGCTCGTTAGGTTTTGCAAAAGTTATTAGGTCATTATATATTTTGGCCATTTTTGATAATTAAATCAATTTGCAGGACTTATAGAGCCCTCCCACATACTTACAAAGCCCTCCCACATACTTACAAAGCCCTCCCACATACTTACAAAGGGATAGAAAATTCATGATGATACTTCTACGGTACCTATGTTGTAAACCTAAATATATTTTGATGAATATTATTATATCAAATTTAAGTACTGGATTGCTAGACGATGAAAATATCGACTATCCGGTCAATTTGACAATCTTGCCCATGGTCCGGATAGTAGCTATAATATAACAACATGTTTAATACATATTACGTCCCATTCACTAGCTTTTTGAAGTTAAATAGGAACGTTCTAAAATTTTAGAATTGAAGTCATTTCGTATTATGTATGTAGTTGATGTTGTTCCTAAAACTAAAATCTACAAAATTAGTGCACCGTAGATAATAATTTGTAGGTATTCAAATTGTCTATGGCGCAGACTACGCATACGCACTGCGCACTGTTCGGCCATGTTTATTTATGTCATGTCGCCTAACCTAACACTTGATCTGCACTAATTTTCTTTGATTTATATTTCGAACATAACGCAACACGTGTAAATTATCCATTTTATTTTTTTCCGTACACATCTGATGTTTTCAACTTAACTAAAATATCTTGAACTTCTGTGAAAATAAAATTAGGAACATTTTGACAGTTGATAAGACTTAAATGTGGTTATAGAATCGGGAACTGAACTAATACGTGACTTATTTACAGTAAGAACGTTCCTAAATATTTCAGCGTTATAGAATACCAACTTGGACAAAGTGGAATACGAACGCACCTATTTTATCCGGAACGTTCTTAAAAAAATATAGAATTGGACGTAATGCCATAAAAGTAGATATATGTATTCCTACATAAATTATTAATACAAAAGAGCTGAATTACGAACCATCTTTGCATATTATAGATGAGAAAAATTCGAATCAAAGCTGGATGAAATCTTAGAGACAAGGTGAGCAATACAAGAATCTTAGAGACAAATTTCACACAAATTACTATTAAATTACACGTGGGTATTCACACTCTTCGTTTAAATATCAATTTACATTCTATTTAGATCTGAATAAATATTTCTTAATCATCTGCAAAATACATAATATTTCTTTCACGTTCAAAGGATTGGTTCGATCTGTATAGCAGATATATATCTACTTATTATTTAACAAAATTTGCCATCTAAGATACAAAACTGCGTTTTAAATCAAATTATTTCGCTGTCCAATGATTGTTTATCTGCGATGGCGGACATTATTAATATACATAATCTAATATTTTAATGTATAATACGGCGATCAATAATGGAATAATGGCACACAATATGATTGTAATGTAGCTCTTAATTCTGATGGGTTTCCTATGTCAGTCGGCTAAAACCTCGCTTTTAATCCTTATCTAACATTAAGGGATGGCACACTCGGACCGGGGGGCGGGTAAAGGTTCCACTTTTGAGGTTTTGCGGTACCCCAGGGGGATGATTTACCCCGTAGGAGATTGGTATTTCGACCAGCAGAATTTAAATTACGTCCCCGTCTAAATATATACCTACATAATAATATATACTTCTTAGCTCGTGTCTATGTAGGTACACTTTTCTGATGAAAGGGCCAAGTTAGTTTTCTCTTAGCGTTTGTTGTGGGTAAAAATCGTTTGTTTTCTCCGAGATTAGTTTTGTTTTTATGTTTGATTTAGGCAATGGGAAAAACGTACAATTATACGATTCCAATATTTGTACATCTTCCGACATATTATGTCGGAAGATGTACAAATGTTGGAATCGTGGCGTGTGCTTTTATTTATATCGTGTTCAATTGGAAACCTTACAAACAAACTCATCTCATTGAAATTAGGATATAATATATTGAAGTACCTTTCATAGTGTATTATATTTCATTCAATAATATGCTGCTTATATGTATACACATGATCAACGTTTGAATAGTAAATATGATAACCAAAAACTTCTATTATCAGTAATAAAAAAAAAGATTTTTTCCATCCATTAGGCCAAATTTACCAGGTGGTATTTCTCGTCTAGATTTATATTTTTACAAATTATGCAACAGAAAATATCTGAAATACTTGATAAGCAATTTATTGGATTCTTGGCAGAATAATAATGTTCTCGATAGACGGTAATTACGTAAAAACAAACGATTTTTTTACTGTCTATATTCTAGTTGTTATGATTATTGTGTGCTCTTTTAAATCATTATCATTACTATTTAAATAATACTAAATTATAATATATTTTGTGATTATATATGCAATCATAAACATAAATACAAAAGGACAAATATATTTTTTATGAGAGGCAAAACATGTCATATTTTCTGTGCGGATTTGTATATTTGCAAATTTATAATATTTTTTGTTTATTTTTCATCCACATTGCATTGATTTTTATTTTAAGTTTATTCGATGTTTTAGGATTTTTTAGATCTTAAGGTTTATATATCGTTTAAAATTAGATTTTATATATTTTTTCTTCTTTTTTTACTCAGTGATTCGATGGTATTTTTTTTATTCTATGTTGTTGTTTGTAAAACGTATTTTTATTTTTTGTATTTTTAAGGCAATCTACGCCCATAATTATTAAATTTTTAAAAATATTTGAGGTAATGTTTGGTTTGAAGATGTTGCTAATATCAGTAGCCCACCAGTCTGTATTTATCGAGTCCGTATCTCAGACACGATAATAACTTGCAAAATAGAGGACATCGTCAGGTGGATAGACGGAGACGTAGATACAGAGGTACAATTGGACCTCATCATCTCAGGAATTAAAACTTCTGTAACAGAGACATAAATTCAAAAAACAAGTGACTAGAATATATTGAAGAAATTCTGTTCAAATTATTATTTTTCATGCTGCAATTTTTGTTTTTTTAGTAAAAACAATAAAAAAAATCAATACAGCCAAAAACGAATAAAAAAAAGAATTGATCGGGCGCCTTTGCGAATATCACTTGTTTGGCCTATATAAATTTCATACCGCGTACCTACGAAACATACAATATCTCGATATGCAAATCTGCCACATCACCTTCGACGAAATATTCCCGACATATAGGATATATACAGAGTATGTACAATTTCAAAATTCCCCGCGAAATTGAATTTGGCGAAATCTTTGGATTTCGGCAGATCGTCTCCTCGCCGAGTAGGTGGCCGCCATGAATAAAACAATGGCGGGTCCCGGATTCCTCCACTTGTCATAATTCAAGGTAAACTTTTCGAGGAAAGTTGGCACACAGCTCCAGTGGAAGAAAAAGAAACCCTTTCGGCTGAATAATGAATCAGACTATGTGACGGTTTTGAACGGATTCCGTTCAGATATTCCAGGATATGACGGAATAACGCTACTTAGATACTTTGACGGAATGTCCATTAACGATGAGACACTGAATAAAAAATACCATACAGAAGTGGAAAACTGAAGATAACGTATCCTTACTTACGCCATCACAATAAATTATGCAAGTGATCGATTGAGAGTTTAAATATATTCATATCCTATATTGAAAGTCGATAGTTTGTAAAGAAATATTTATTTTATAGAATTTGTCTACAACTAAGAGTGCACAAAGACGAGTTTATTTCCACAGAGCGATATCATTCTCAGATACATTTAGAATCTTAATCTTCCACTCGTGCGGGTCAGCACTCCCCGATGACGGTTATCACTCGACCTATCCCGGGTCATTTCATGATGGATAATAGTCAGGACATCTTCTTTCGACTAATTCCTCTTCGTTCCGTTAACAATATTAAATGAAGGAGATGATGAACCTACATAAAAAGAAAAATATTTAACAATTACCTGACTTATCACTGATCATGATTCAATCAGGAAAAGAAGTGTAAAATTGAAGGACATTAATAGGAATATCTTATTAGTAACAATCTCTTTTTTTTTTGTTGAATTTTGTTTTCAATGACGATAAAAATAAAAGTGAATGCTCTGAAATATTTTTTTCTTATCTTTTTTTTTTTTTTATTACTTGAATGGCTCTGCAACATTCGTGAGTGGACCGGTATCGGAGACATCGGCGAATTCTTCCGAACGGCGGCGGATAGAGATGCCTTCTCAGCAGTGATCACCGAAATCGGAGAAGACGTGATATGGCACGAAGAATAAGAAGATTCCTTCAAAGATTATCAATCCCAGAATACATTATTACGTAACTAATTTGTATTATACCATGGTGTACACATTGATATTGATTTAAAAGTTTTGACAAATGAACCCGTAAAGAAGAGCACTTAAAGATTCTTATGTATGTATATCAATGTGATGTCTATTGAACATACAGAGTGGCCTGAAAAGAGGTCACAAAACTTTATACTACGCCATGCACACAAACACATCACGACGAAACTTATAATACACGTACACTCGTATACCATATTCGATGAGAAATTGATGCAAAGTATACTTAAAAGTTAGGAAACCATAACCTCTCACTTAAAGCATTGATTTGGAGAGGTTAATATTCATAAAAAAACAGATACAATAATAACATAATAACGACAAAATTGCACTAAAATGTATTAAAAAAATCTACCACAACGCATATGACTAAAAAGCGCAAAGGTTGCAAAATATTTATTTACATCAAATCACTTTTTGAAGTTGCCGCCAAATACAAACGAATGTTGAGTGCGTTCCATAAAATATTTGTTTGGTGCCTACTTTAAAAAGTGATTTGATATGAATAAATATTATGAAGCCTATGAGTTTTTTAGTCATATGTGATGTATGAGATGTAATATTAAAGTGTTTCTTAGTAAAATTTGGCAAATATTTTACACTTTTTGGTGCAGTTCAAGTTTTAATATATTCATAACAGCTGTTTTTGAAGTCTGTTTTTTTTAATTATATAAAGGTATATTCGACTATACTCTTTATTAGATCCTATAACGCAATTCAATTGAAGTAGATGCCCAAGACCGCCCTAAATGGAAGCAGATCATTCGATGAGTGATTGAGTGTAGTCACAACCCTTAGTCATGAGTTCAAGGAAGATGTTGAAATTACTCTTCTCCAACATAAAAATCTTAATTGATGTGGTAAAGAATAATTCGCCCGTATAATCATTATCTGTGTTTATCATCCAGATTGGAGAGTTTGATGATAATTTATTTCATTCCATTCCCTTCCTATTGAAAGAGGGAATCATTAAAATGAAGTGAAAATTGAATATTTTGATGATTTTCTCATATATCCCATCACTATATCATGACCAAATTGAAATGGAACCAATCAGAAGATACAGAAAAATAAATTATCGAAATCTAAGAACGTTATAGCAAGTTATCGCTAGTCAAAAATCAAACATCACGTCGAATTGATAACCTCTTCCGTATTTGGAATTCGTTTAAAAATAAATTACATATAATACTATTTTTATTTTACTTCTTAACATCTCAATAGAGACGAAGTTGGAATATTATATTATTGTTGGGTGTGATACTTGATTCTAAGTTAAATTACATTGAAAACATTAATAATATAATTAGCAAAGCAAATAAGATGTTGGGATTTATTATCCGCATAAGCAGGCCTTTCAGAAATATTAACACTTTTTATACTTTATACACCACCTATATACGCCCCCACCTTGAATTTTGTACACAAATTTGGTCCCCTATATATGTAACACATATCACTAGAATTGAAAGAGTACAACATAAATTCATTAACTACCTAAATCATAAATTTCATTTAAATTTTACTGACTATAGGGAATCATTAAAATATCACAGACTTGACACTCTCAAATCTAGAAGAGTCTTGCACGACCAATCGCTGCTGCATAAAATTCTGAACGGTGCCATCGACTCACCTGAGCTTGTTAACCTAGTGGGTATCCATGTTCCAGGTAGAATGGTTCGCCGATCTGAACTTTTACATGTTCCGGTATGTAGAACGAATATCAGAAAGAATGCTACAATACCACGCGTATGTGATTCTCATAACACGTTGTTCTCAGCCGGGGCGGGGTGGACATCTTCAATGTGAAATATGATAAGTTTCGTCGCGAGATATTGAAGGTGATACGCTCCTAATTTTCCTCCCTCGTACCCTCCTATCCATCCCAAACAAATTGTATATGTGCATGTGTGTGTGTGTGTGTGTGTGTGTGCGTGTAACATGAGTTGTTTACAGTATTTTCTTGTTATTGATGGAAAGCTTGTTATTGGCTCTGAAGTCTATGTTAAAATTTGTATTATAAAAAATGTAAATGAGCTGTTGGCTTCCCAAATAAATAAATAAATTATAGAAAAACCAGGAACTCAAGGCTCCTACAGGGCTTACTCTGCGCTCGCGCTACGTCCAACAATTATGTCTTCTTATTGATTTCCCTCATCAATGTAATTTTTGAAAGTTCTATATATTTGAATAATGTGTAAACAATTAACGAAATTATACTATTGCCATCTATTGCCATATTGAAAAATTGGTTTAATTGTAAACAATAAAATCAACAGTCCTTATAAATGAGGTGACGGTGTTGTTTCTTCAGAGAATTCTAAGTATTTAATGTATTTCCTTTATTATTTTTTCAGTATTTTTTTTTCTTGGAGTGCCGGTTATAAAGCTGCATAAAAAATACATAAACAGGATATTTCTCTGAAAATTTCATTAAATCCATATTAAATTTTACGCATTCGCGTCATAAGAAATACATAGTTATTATTAACATGTGCACGTATGTATATGCACGTTTATATTCTCGTATTCATAACTAGCTTTAATGTCCCGCCGTTGGCTATGAAAGATTTCTTCAAAATCAGACCGTGAACAGTAGGTTTGAATTTTGGTTAAATTTAAGCGTTGTAAAATGTTCAAGTATTGGCCACAACCTATTCGTTTTTTTTATACATTGCCGCCAAGAGTGAATAATGTTCGCTACTCCACCACCACCCGCTCTGCCTATGGGGACTGTAATCGGCCCTTTCACAGAACGCTAAGTGAACGACAAAAAAAAAAGCATAGCACGAAAAGTAGCTCATGGAGCCCTCTAGATTAGCAATCTCGGCACCATAGTGCAAAAAGAAACAATCAACGAGTGCGAACAGAAAATTCACACCCGTGGACTGTCTATGACCTCAGATCCCCCCACATGCAGACCATCAGAGAAGTGACCAAGATCTCTGGAAATAATTAATTTAACGGGAATCTTCTAAAAGTAAGGCACCATATCTATGACAGAAAACCTTAAAAGCTTTATAATTTTTCTTCGAGATCACAAAATCCGCATGACCAATGGGACCTTGAAGAGGCCCACGGACAGCAACGAGGAGCTCCGATCTATATGAGGACACCATTGGGTGGCAACATTCCCAAAGGATATGTTCCGAAGTTTGGTCCGGGTATTGACAGAAATGACATGAGGCAGAGGAGGCAATGTTAAATCGGTGAAGATAACTTTTAAAGTTTCCGAGTGAATAATGTATGTAAATAATTTGTACAAGCATGTACTATGGGAAATGGTTTTTAATGTGACTGATTATCAACTTTGTAGAGAGTTAAGTATTGGCCACAACCCCCTCTTTAATTGTCATCGAAAGCAAATGTCTAGGTAATGAAAATTAAACAAAATAGAATGATAGAAAATATTTAAATTAGATTAAACTAAAGTATTGAAAAGATTCTAGTGTTAGTCATATCCCATTAGTTTTTATGTATTGTCATCAAAAACTGACCCACTAGTCTAAATTGTCGGCCTTCGTGGCTCAGTTGGTTAGATATCTGACTGTTGAGCCAAAGGTCCCGGGTTCGATTCCCAGTGGAGACACAGTTTTTAATTGTGTTTTCAGTCTGGATCTGTGAGACGATTAATATCGTAAGTCTCCAGAATGTGGCAACTTGTTATTGGGTGCGTGTTAAATTAATATTTGACATAGTACCTGTTAGTTGCCCGAGAAGCAATATTAAATAAATAAAAGAAGAAAAAGAATGAGACTAGGTAAAGGGAATATTTTGTATGAATACTTTACCCAATGATCTATATAAAAAAGAGGAAGAAGAAGGCTAGAGAAAATAGTTTGAATAAAAAGTGACACATTAAAAACTGACCCAGAGGTCTACATAAAAGATGAAGATGAATTAGACTATTAGAAAATAGTTTGTATAAAAGATGACCTTCATAAAAAATATAAAGAAACTTTTCATTCGGAAGGAAACTCAAATATTGTACGGATTTACTATCGAAATGGCGACGTTGTATGTACAAAACGCTTACCTACTTTAAAACATTATTTTTATGTATGCAAAATAATCAACATGTTTTTAAACGTCAAGTAATACTAGAATATATATTTTATTTGTATAAATATGTTCTTCTAACTTCTACGTTAACAGATATTTGCGTGCAAAAAGTATACATACTCTTTTGACAAATTTTATTTTGATAATTTTGGATGAAAAAAATAATTATTGAAATATTATTTAATAATTCAAAATTTTTATGACATTTTTTTAGCATAGCACTGCGTAAGGTATACTGGCACATGTACGCACATAAATAAGACTTTTAAATGCGCTTATTTTTTCCGAAGGCGTGAGACAAACACACACACACACACTAACATCATCATTGCTTTATTACTTAAGATTTGAAAAATCAATACGACCTACTTGGAAAACATGTTTTTATAAAAAAAAATGTAATTTTAATTTCCCGAGCACAATACGCGTTCGTCCATTGTAATTCACGAGTAGTGACTCTCGCACGAAGAATATTTTCAGAGTATTTAGGTACTCAGTAATGCCACCCTTGCAATACTGAGTATTTACTAAGTATTGCCACCCTTCAAAAGAGGAAATTAAACGTTATATTTCCTGTTCACGTGTTGCTACCATGTTTTCGATCCGAGAGAAAAAAGAATATTTAGAAATAGAATGGTGGAAAAAAGAAAAAATTGGAAGATATATATATATAATATATTATTTCATTTCGCTTCACAAATGTGTTTCACGGTATATTGATGATACGTAGGTAGGTACATTGATAGGTACAACGTTCTTGATAAATTCGTCCATTTTATCATAACAAAATGTCACGCTGGCATAATTCCATCCTTTTTTGACTTTTACATATTCAAATACCTTAAAATATAATAATACATATCTTATACAATAAAGACGATTATATTGAAAGAAAGCTGAGCAATAACTTACCTTTGTAGTAACTGTAAGATACTGAAAAATAAAAATATGAAAGTGCATTTATTCAAATCCGGGGGGCAAGTCTGGTCGACCATCGAAATCAAAACCCTCCATGTATACAAATATCTTATGGAGTTCTTTAATATCCTAGCATAGTATAGCACTCCATATGATAATTATATCCATGATATGGGTCAACAAGGAGGGTTTTGATTTCGACGGTCGATCAGACTTGCCCCTCCTGATTAGTTTTCCATAGATATCCATTCGTTTCTGATGAATAATTTTATTTCCTACAAGACCGCCAGAAAGAGATGGAAAGACAGCTGAACGTCGGCTTCCCAGGAATAACTTTCAGAGGAAGGGCAGATCGACGATCTACATAAAGAAGAAGTAAAATGTATTTATTTATTAATAATTAATAATCAAAACAAATATGACATATTTATATAAACTGACTATTAATGCCACACTAGGCAAAAGCCTGTTCTGGGACTGTTATTTTACACAGTTGAGTATCTTTATTCAGCAGTAACTTTCATATTTTCACATGTTATAAAAGAAGAGTAAAATGAATAATACAAATAAACAAAAATAATCATTTGTACAAAATATTGAAAAAAAGTAAACGTAAATAGTATCGACAGAAACAAAAATTTTGAATAAAAATATTACATGTGCCGGGTCAGAATTCACGGGCGAATAACCACCTCCGCATAGTGCCTACCTGATATCTTTATCCAGTTTATCAGTGCAGCCTTGAAGGATCTAGTTGTTGTCAATTATTCAATACTACTATCCAACTGCTTAAAGATATGTGGAGCTGTGAAGCAAAAATGTCTTTGCCAAAACAAGGTTCAAGGACAAAATTTTTCGCAATACACCATACACACAAAAACATTGTCACGAAAATGGTAGTATGCACTTTCTACGTGATACCTGTTGAGAAATTTTATGTGAAAATGAATTACTAGCAAGATGAGTATGTATGAGACAGTGTATCATTGTTGATGAGGCGATGATGTCTATGGAAAACTAATCAGCTCTAAGTTTATGGATTTTACATATTATATGATATTAATATGAAGTAAATCGAATAAAGAGTTCGAGCTGCAGAGGGGACAAGAAAAACATCGCAAATGATGAATTGATAGAGAAGAAATTAAAAGTTGTCTATGGAAAACAAATCAGTTATATGTGTGTTTACAATATGAAGTTGATCGGACTTATAGTTTGGACTGTAGAGAGGACACAAAAAGGATAATCTGTACGGCACACAAACACATCATGACGAAATTCATAGTGTGCACTCTCTACATGATACCCGTTGAGAAATTGATGTAAAAAATGCGTTTAAAAATTGTGAAATCATGACTCCACTTTTCCACAGTGTGGAGAGTAAAATCACATATTTGTAATTCCTTACTTAAAGCATCAATATATAGGATATTTTAAACATCTCTTTACCTACGAAATACTGCAAAGTTGGCATGTAGGTAATACCTACATTTTGTACAAGTAACATATTCAACATAAAATATTCCTTAAATTTAGTTAATAATATACTTATGTATTCATGTATGTATGTATGTATGTATGTATAGGTACATTCTTAGTATTTAAAGTAGATATTTGTAAGTTCTTAGCTGTAGGGACGCTTTTCAAACTACCAATAAAATCTGTCAAAAGGAAATTTGAAACACGTGAAAGTTTCATCTGAAATTTCAACAAAGAAATCCCCTCCTTACAAAATCCTTTGTATCATCCCCAATTCTTGCACACTACTATACACTTAAAATACAAACACGTTCGCTTGCCCCACATATCATATCTTTTATTATTCTGGCAGTTTTGGCCAAAGTGAAAATAACGTTTGAGGAAATATTGAATATATAATTCCTATATCAGAATTTGCAATTGCCATTGTAATATTGCATACATACATACATACCATCACTCCATGTCCCTCACGGGGTAGGCAGAGAGAGCCGAACGCCACATTTTTCTATCTTGACACACATTCATCGCCTCATCAACATTCATACATCGTCTTATACACGTTCGTCTGTTGTTCACGCTTCTTACATTTCCATCTTTGAGAATATCGTTTACATGGTCGTGCCATCCTTTTCTTGGGCGCCCCCGACCTCTTATTCCATTCCTGTCAGCTTTGTATATTTTCTTCGTCAGGCGTTCTTCATTCATTCTCTCCAAGTGGCCAAACCATCTCAATGTGTTAACTTTCATTCTGTTAATTACATCTTTCTTCATCTTACATTCTTTCCTTGTATCTTCATTTCGAACTCTGTCATACATCGTTCTGTATCATTATAGGTAAAAATGATCAAATAAAATTAAACTACTATACCTATAACACCAATTAAAATTCACTATAATCGTTATTGAATACAAGTACCAAATTTTAAAACACCGAATAAATTTCCAAGATTATTATTAATAGGAACGAGTTTCTAATTATATAACACCAAATAAAATTTACTATTTAGTTATAGTAACAAATTTCGATTTTATGACCCCAAATAAATTTCCAAAGTATCAATAATGGGAACGTGTATAAAATTATATAACAACAAATAAACCTCCACTAGAATCACTATTGGGATCAAGTATCAAATTACATAACATTAAGTAAAAAAAACTTGTATCATTATTAGTTACAAGTATCAAATTTTATGACACAAAACAAATTTCCACTAGTATCACTATTGGGAACGAGTATCAAATTATATAAAGCCAAAGTCAAAGCACATAAATCTTTAATAAAAGTGATCAATAAAATACACTATAGATCTCCATTAGATCAACTTTTCTATGAATTTCAAGTATTGGACGTGAGACAGCTATACATGCATATTATACACAATCTTAAAACATTTCAACTCGAAATCGGAAAGACACGCTCTAGGACAACAGGTACCTACACCATACTAGAACCAACATTAGTAAACTAATTCAGGTATCTAGAACCAATACAACCTATGGACATAGACAGTATACATTCTTGGCACCTATACTATAATATAACATCTTCATCAAGGAAACCCAAAAATAAAAAAATTAAAAAACTTCTGCAGCTAAACTCAAAAATACACTGATTTCACACTGGCTTCTTAATAAAAACGCAAATACTGCGAAAATTATGTGTCCGTCGTACTACAATAGTTAACTAATTAAATACAATAATCAAATGTAAAACAATTTTTATTCTTAACTAAATCAAACACCTTATCTTTAAAAAGTAGTAAAAATCTATTTATAATTACATAATAATATACACTCTAGCACATGCCCAATGCCCATGGGCTAGTAGAGTGGATACATCCATGTTACTCCAATGACTCTCATTAGCATTGTTTTGGTTTTTATATATGCATTCTTTTAATTATTGTGACTCGTAATCTATGCTCTTGTAATTGAATGTATTATAAAAATTTAAAAAAGTAAATTAGTTAAGTATATAAAGATAGTGCAAGTTGACATGTTAATGATAAAAAACGTAGCGATGTTCAATGAAACCTATATTTACAACGTACTGTTACAGTCCTATGCTGATTATAAATAATTCTACAACCCAGCCAAAACGATAACTTAACACTTTTGAGTGTATCTAGACGAAATTTAATTAGAAAACACTGTTTTCCTCTCAAAGTGCTGAGACGAAAGGTTCGTATATTATGTATAATGTAGACCAATGTATAATAAACACTCTGTTAGTAAATGTTTATAAAGATAAGTGGTTGTGTACAATTTCCTAACACATAATGTTAATTTGTACCAAGTGACCGCAGTATAGGCGGGTTTGTGTCGAAATGCGCCAACATTTTCATCCTCTGTTGAATTTCAATGTTTGAATAATTTTCCACTATCATAATAATGGCGTTTTCATTTCGGCCAAAGTGTAGAACGGCGGTCAACATCATATGAATATTGATGATACATTATAGTTTTATGTTACATTACAATATACCCCCGGGCATAAAATATATAATTACAAGCTAGATGTCCGCGGATTCACTCGATTTACCGTGTTTTAATATCGTTTAAAATAAAATTAGATATTTCATGTGACACTCAAATAAAAATCAAAAAATGTTGATCAAAAATCTTTATTCTTGATTTATTCTGTTCAAAAATCAATAATAAAGATTTTTTTAAAGTTATTCTGGTTTTTAAATCAATTTTATTTTCTAGGTGTACAAACTTATTTGGTCGATTGAAATTTTTGATATCGGATTTAGGCACCTATAGATATTTTTGGAGCGATCTATACCTAAATCTGAGAGTGCGCTATGGCATATTTTAAACAATTTAATTTAAGTGTTTTATATTATATTTAGGTACCTAATTCTTATAATGCGAAATCACTTTAGTTAACCACAAATAAGCTATTTAACACGGCCGATATCAAAACAACCGCATCTTCTTCAGGAAAGACTACGACTTTTATCCGAATTGTGAAAATAATGAAAAAATCTTATAAACAATGTATCAAAAATTCTATGTGTAATGATTTTTTTTCGGTGGATTCTGATTTTAAATTCTCACTTTGTCCTTTTGATTTATATGGCATACCACCCAATCATAAGGAATAAGATCTGCCTGTTTGAAGTTGATTTGAAAATATTAATAAAAAATACATCATTACAGTCAATAAATTATGTACAATTTATATTATTGGCTTAAATAACTATTTTACTATATTGCTTTCTTATTATCTTGTACACATAAAATTTACACTGGCGGGTATATTACCAAACGGAATTTTTGTCCAACCAATCAGAATTAATGATGATGATAATATACAATGCAATGTGTACCTACTATGGCAATAAATTTATGACATGACAAAAATAAAATATTAAATTTAATACAGAAAACAAACATAACAGAAGAAAAGCAAAAGAAAGGAAAAATACAAAAAAAAAGATTATATATAATAACAGTTCATAACAATGATAGGAAAACAAAAGAATAAGGAGAGGAAGAAGAAATCAAATATTATTAGATCGTTATGTTTAAGTCTTTTTATTAATATGTTAAGATATAGCCAACGTTATATCAGGACCAAGACTTAGACTTGCTGATTGTACTTCAAATGAAGAGCTAATAAGATCAGTGCCTATGAATTGGAATAAATAACTTCTTCCCTAAGAAACATTTCAACGACGTCGATTTAAATTTAATCGATTATTTTTGCACTATTCGCGGATGTTCTTTCCTTCAAATATTGAAAATTTAAGTGAATATAGAAATAAATGTCAAAACTCTTCACTTTAATAAAATCACCACTGCAACAGACCTAGACAAAATAGATGGAAACATGACTGTACAAATTTAATATGTAAGCAAAGGGTTTAACACAACAATAATTATAGTTATTAAAACTAACTTGTTAAAACATTGTTCCCGTTTCGTGATGTGTATCGTAAAATATTCCTAGGGATTTTATGCGGCAAGCAAATAATTTGAATAATCTATTAAATTTGACGATTTCAGGAAACGAAAGGTACTCACATAGTAACTGAAACGAGTGTTTAGCAGCATAATTCAATGGTGTATGTTTTCTGTTTACTTTATTCATAAGTATCTGGAAAAGAAATAAATTCATACAAAATAGTTGCATGTAACACATGAAATCCAACTGTCGGTGGCGATAGTATGTATAGTTGGAGAATATAACGTAATCTAATGCGAAATGACTTTGTGGCTCCATCATTAAACCCTTTTTCAACCAGTGTCGATTCAAATAGACATGATCTTTGTAATTTATTTTTGAATGACTGAGCGTATAAAACACTTATATTTCTTGTTTATGGTATAATATTATTTGTTCTCTGGCAACTCTGATTTTATTTCGCTAAGTTTGCGGCACTGTTTCTCAGATAAATGTCAATAAAGGGAAAGGGTATGCTATTTTGACGGGTGTTGTTTTATTTGGTTTTTACAAAGGAATTTTGAATTGTAAATTTTCATTGTTTTTTTTTGCATTATATTTCAAATTTATGATAACATGTAATTTGTTTTGCGTATATTTAATTAATCAATGCAAAAAATGTTATTAACAATGTTTCAAATAACCCTTTCAGACCCAGTGTCATTTTTTATAGACCTGTAATTTTTCCAAAACTATCCATTAAAAAAAAATTTTTTCACTAAAATGTTTTCAAATGTTAATAGAACATGTTTCCCTATGATATTTATTTTTTTTATCAAATCATATTAATTTGGGTGAGAACCCTATAAAAAACAACAACAAAATTACTTGTAGGTATACACCACTTTATTTGACAACAGTCAACATGTTTCAAGAGCGATGTTCTCTTCCTCAGGACACTTTGTATAGGACGCTCTGTATATCCTACTTTGTTTTGAACTGTTTTTGTAAAAATTGAAATTGATTGTTATTTTTTAAATATTTATATTTTTTAAATATTATTGTAGTTAGTTTATAATACTTACATATTATTATTATTATTATATAGGTATGTGAAACAATTTTATTGGGTATACAGATTGTTGTATGCTTATATTTATATTTATCATGTAATTTTCTTTCTGTATTCCTGTTTTGTTTCCTAATCAATATAAATAAAATAAAACACTTAAAATAATAGTGTATCCAAATTAAAATTGAAGCAAACAAAACTATGTAAATTTATTTTATTTCAAATCCTTACATAGTTAGGTACATAGCATATATAACGTAAATATTTTAAAATATTCGTAAGGATCCCACTAAGGCAAAGCCTGTGTGTGGGAATTATATTCAAATAGATACAGTAAAATCTATATATTTTTTTATGTTTTTTTTTTTATTTTATTTCATACGCAGTTGCGTCAGTCACCAAGACTCAGATTTTGTGATTATCATGAAATATTTTATTTTAAAGACAAATTAATGTGTGGTTTTAAGCAGTGTTTTGCGCTCGTTGTTGTTAATTTGACCCTCTAGTCCGTTTTATTTCTAACGGGTATACTTCTGAGCATCCAGTTACATGCATCTTCCGTTACAATGTGTTTTTTCAATAATTTGCATGAGAATGTGCAGTAAATATTCCACTCAAGTAATTTAAAAGATATTTACTGCTCTGTATATTTTCATAATGGTTAATATCTTTGGGTACAGTGGTCTCTCAATATTCCGGTGGCGAATCAGTCTGGACAAAAATATCTTCCAAAATTCTCGGTACTCGGAAAAGGATATTATTCAATTAAAGACAGTAAAAATAATTAAAGAAGATAGGTTCTACATAAATATTTCCAAAGATATTGTTATGCGTTTTTTATCATATCGATATTCACATAATACCTATTGATTTGGACTAACATAACCATGCTTATCAATGTTTTTTTCTAGATTATTATTATTGTGGGACAATAAATATACATTTAATATACATATAAATTTACATAAATATATATAAAATCCATTTTCGACATTAATCATGACACCAATTTTAACGTGAAAATACAATTCATATTATGTTAGATGGGTGGTGGCAGAGCTGTTAGCGCGCTGGGTTTGTATCAAATCCAGTGTTCGCAGATTCGAATCCTATTACACCCGATTACATTCACCTATAGCACTATCATTTCTGCGTAGTTAAGGGAATATATGAGAACGTATACGTCCGTGGTATAAGGACAAATTCATATTTAAAAATATTTACCTATACTTATATTAAACTTTATTTACAAAAAAAAACATCTGCCAAGAAGACTCTAAACAGGATCCGCACTGTACATGGACGCTGTAACTACCTCATGGCAAAGTGGAGCACTGTTCCATCCGCTCAATGCATCATAAAATACTGGAGGAATGCAGCGTCCGTGTATATGAAGGCCCAAAGATGGATATTTGCGAGCTGACGCCTGCATTTTTGGACTGACTCGGGGCCCTCGACCTGAATCTGTGATCATATTTTGTTTTATATTTAATTATGTATGTATTAATTTGATTTGAATGTATTGTAAATTCACTATGTCATACGATAAATAAATAATGTATTTTTCAAAAAAATAAAATACAAAAAAATATACATTTACAAAGAGTTAGGGCGTTATAAAGAAGCCGCTAAATGGATTCCATGAAATTCAACAAATTGTATCATAGAAAAATACATATTAAAACAGTAGCATGTAAAAGAAAAAACAAGTACACTGAAAGTCACCCACCGCTTACCCGGGAATCTCAGGCGCGTTAGCACCTCTACCCGCACTAACAAAAATTACGCAGGCGGGCTCGGAGTTTGCCGGATGGGCTCCCCCCAATAAACCCCACCTGCTAAATTATGGACTCTCAATACCCTCATTCAAGGATGAAGCCTACCTAATGCAACTTACTAATTAAAATGCAATACCTAATGCCTACCTAATGCAACTTACTAGTTGATAGCTATTGAAGAAAAGAAGGTAGTTATACTGGCATCATATAGATCCCCAAGCTACAGCGACCCTACACTTTTCTTAAATACATTAGACCAGTGTTTGAGTGAACTTAAGGGTAATTCCAACATAATTTTTGCTGGAGATATTAATATAAATATTCTTGATGCACGTAATGAAATAACAAATAGCTATCTCGAAATAATGTGTGAACTAGGTCTCGCTTCAGCAATAAATGACCCTACTAGAGTCACCCATAACAATGCATCTTGTATTGATCACATATATGTAAATACTAAAATGAAAGTTAAATCCAACACTGTTCACAGCAGCATTACAGATCACTTTATCACAACTGTAGAGTTATACACAGAGTCAAAATATAAAAATGATACAAGACGATATATTAATGTAACTAACTACAAATCTCTAATAAATGTGTTGAAACAAGAGACGTGGCAAGCTGTTTATGACACAAGTGATCCAAATATTGCGCTCAATAATTTTCTATCTACTCTGGATAAATTACTCAAAAATCATACGTCAGTCAAAATTATTAATCATAGAACTCTTAAAATAAAACCTTGGATTACAGACGGTATTGTAAAGGCTATACACAAGAGAAACAAATTACATAAGCAAGCTCAAAGATTCCCTAATAATTACGCTTTACAATTATACTACAAACAATACAGAAATACTTGCTCTAATATTATAAAGAAAACAAGACAAGACTACTATAAAGAAAAGATACACCAGAGCACAAATAAGTCTAAAACAATATGGAATATAGTAAGAGATAACTTTGGGCATAAGAAGGATCAGAAAAGAGTGGAGAAAATTAGGAACGGAAATGAAATTATTGAAAACGAACAGAAAATAGCTGACATATTGAATAATTACTTCACAAATATTGGAGACAACCTGGCCGAACACCTAATGAACACAATAAACAAAAATGAGAATGATCTTGTAAACAATCTAATAAATGAAAATGAGGTTCACATTAGATTTGATTTCTTAACTGTAATGATAGAACAGGTCAAGACAGTTATTAAAACGCTACGTAATGACTGTGCACTTGGACTAGATGGTATCAGTACCAAACTACTGAAACAAACTGTGGATTATATCTCGAAACCACTAACATATGCTATAAACTTAAGTATATCCCAAGGAATATTTCCTGATCATCTAAAACAAGGCCTCATAACTCCCATTTATAAGGGCGAAGATCACCAAAATCCTAAAAATTATAGACCAATAACCCTGCTCAATACAATATCTAAAATCTACGAAAAAATCGCCAACCAACAACTGATGACTTTTTTAGATTCTAACCATCTACTATCTAACGATCAATACGGCTTTAGAGGGGGTAGAGGTACAACGGATGCTATAAAGGAACTCACAGGATATTTAGCAAAGGAAATGGATAATAGACAGAGTAAGAGTGATTCGAAAACAGTTCGATTTGGAGTGCCACAAGGCAGCGTCCTGGGACCCACTTTATTCCTTGTCTATATTAACGACTTATTAAAAAAAATCCAAACCGGCAAAGTTATTGCCTTTGCTGATGACACAGTGCTCACCTATAGCTCCGAACTATGGGAGACTACATTTGAGAAGGCACGTAGTGAGTTGTGTGGGGTAAAAGACTGGATGGACTATAACTTCCTTACTATTAATACTACGAAGACAGAGTATATGACCTTTAGTATTACCACTAGGACACAACCACAATATGACCAGACCTTAACAATACATAACTGCAGAACTTTGACAAACTGCCAATGTTTACCACTGAAAAGAGTCCCCAAGTACAAATACTTAGGAATATACATTGACGAAAATTTACGATGGCAAGACCTTATAGAACACCAAACTAATAAATGTAGAAAAATGACTTATGTTTTTAGAATGCTACGAGATATGTTGGAAACTAATATACTACGAACAATCTACTTTGCACTTGTACAAACAACATTGGAATATGGAATTATAGGCTGGGGAGGAATGGCAAAAACAATTTTAGAACCACTAGAAAGAATACAACGTTCAATAATAAAAATTATGTACAAAAAACCTAAAAGATACTCCACGGACCAAATTTACACAGACAGTGGTTTTTTAGATATTAGACAGTTATACATGAAAACTATAATGACCTATCTTCATAAACATATGACGGAATTCTTACCTGACTACGTTTTCTCCAACAGTACCCGAAATAGACTACAGATAAGACCTCCACTAATAAGGACGACTTTTGCCCAGCGACATTACCCTTTTCTTGCTCCTAGACTCTACAATAAAATATTACCTGACATTGAACACCATATCTCAAGCGAAATATACGAAACAAACTTCAAAAAACTGGTAATTGATTGGCTGAAAAGAAATGGTAGAATACAATCTGCTCATGTCTTGTTAAATATCCTAACATAGTTCACTGCTCTGTGCCTTCATAACCTGAAAATCTTTGCCGCAGCTTGGTTCCATCAAACGTTTCCACTACAATTATATGGACTAAAATAAAATGAGAGTTCACGGTAAATTTTCTGATTCTTTTTCTTTCCTGTTTATGTTTATTTATTTATCTAAAACACTTATTGTACATGTACATTACTTAATAGCTAGTACAAATGGCGGACTTATTGCCTAACGGCAATTTGATTATGCCCCCAAGTCAAATTGAAAACGCTGTTCGTTTTCGCCAAGCGCTAATTTTTTTTGTATGGGATTTGACGTTTGTTGTAGAAATTTTTTCTACAATAACAAACAACAAACGTCAAATCCCATACAAAAAAAATTAGCGCTTGGCGAAAACGAACAGCGTTTTCAATTTGACTTGGGGGCTATGTCTGTTATATTTCAAAAACATGTAACCACTGGGCAAATTGAAACAGTACTGCCTCAGAACAGACTTGTCTAGTGAGGCAGTAAATTTCCAAATACGAAAAATTATATATAAGTACTATGTTTATGATAAGTATATATTTTTTTTTTTTAAATATAGCTATTTTTTGTTATTGTTTTTATATATATGTGTAAATGGAAATAAATAATTTCATTTCATTTCATTTCATTTCATTTCATTTCATTTCATTTCAAAACTAATCTTAATTTCTAGGTACTTATAATTACTTATAATAACAAATGTACAACAAATAATTCATAAATTAAAGAATTAAAATTATACATAGTAGGTATAAATGCAGCTGCATCAAATAAGACGAAACAGGAAATGAGCAAACTGGAACCATCAAAATCGCCAACATGACTTACAATTGCACCATACATTGTGGAGAATTCATACTCCTGACAGTATAAATTGCTGTTAGTTTTGTAATGTTATCACCAAATTATTCAATACATTATTATATATAGGTAATGCACATTCTATTAGAGGAATATTCATGCCAACATTTGTATGACACTAAATAAGTACTGTGATCCAACATCTCGTTGAGATACACTAATAATTAGGTATCAATTTCATTAGCTCAGGGTTAATCTTGTTATGCATAATGGTACCTAATATATAAGTAGATACATACCCTACTTATATAATTATTAGATCGTTTGTTTTTGGATCTAAAAAGAATTTTTCCAACGATTCCGGATAATCGAGATTCCTCTGACTATGTAGATAGATTCGCTATGTGCATACGAGTTAAATTCATTTTTTTTATTTGCACATGTTCCATATTATAAAATATGCATTCTCCAAATGGAATTACTTAAGTGTATCTGCATGGAATTGCATTACTGCGGCCGAGAATATACTTACTGTGTTGGTCTTAACGTAGAATGGACTTTTTCTGTTGCAAATAAACTGTTTATGAATACAGAGCACCATGGCTATATTAAGTAGGTATAGCAAGTTCCGTACAAGGAGAGTTAAGAATGTGATTAAAGTATCATGCGTCGCATTTAAAGTGTTCTTTAAATATATTGCCGTTCTTAAAGGGTGTTTAGAAAAAAGGTTTGGAGAATTTATTTGTTTTTACTATTCATAAGGACCTTTGTTATGTACAACCGAACCTATTATCTTGTGTTGTTTATTCAAACACTCGCTATTATTTAAAATGTCCTATGCGATTTTGAAAAGAATTATTTTACACTTCTTTTATATAACTGTTTTCATTAAAAAAACCACTATAAACAACCGAAATAAAGTTTTCATTTCATTGAAGCTTAATCAATTGATACATTTATTAATTTGTGTGAACAATTTTATTTAATATTTTCAAATGTTTGAATGTTAACTTTGTGGTTCATATTTAACAAATTAAATTTAAAGATATAACTTTGTATTAACCACGTTTTTTGGTTGAAACGATGCGACCGGTTTCGGAACTAACCGTTCCCTCATCAGGCTAACTTTCAACTGAAACAGAATGTGACGACGTGCTTACAAGAAATCTATGGGGGCGGAGGTAGAGGTAGGGTGGGGGTACTTAGGGTTGGGTCTTGTGCAGGGTGGGTCCGATTGGCTGAAGGATTAGAAGTAAAAGGAAACATATTTAATAATGGACTGAAAGATAAATTTAACTGATTGTTTATTATGTTCTGTTTTGAATTAATACACTTTTTAATTTCTAGCGACTCTAAATTATCAAGACGGAGACCTACTTTGTTGACGTGTAAAATTTTTGTTCCCGATTGCATATTAAATTGATGATCATTAAGTACTAAGTGTTCTGCGAATTCCGAAAAATTATCATTGTTTATACATCTAATATGTTCTTTTACTCTAGTCTCAAATTTCCGTCCTGTTTTTCCTATGTAGACTGCAGAGCAGTCTCCACATGTCAGTTGGTATACGCCGGAGTTTTCCATTTTATTATCTTTATCTTTGGAATTCATTAAACTTTTTCCAATATTATTGTCAGTGTAAAATGCCGGTCTTATGTCTTTTGGTAAGAAATTTGAGACTAATTGGAAAAAGTTTAATGAATTCCAAAGATAAAGATAATAAAGTTATATCTTTAAATTTAATTTTATTTAATACTATTTGTATTGTGTCTAATACTTAATTGCCTATTTTTATATCTATATTTTTTTCTGAATCTATATTTTTATCTGTTTCTATATTTTAACCTGTGTCTGTATTTGTATCTATTTCTATATTTTAATCTCTTTTTAAATAACTATATTTAGTATTGTGACACGTAAATAGCTTATGCCGTATATATTATGGTGTAAATAAATAAATATCTATTTGACTGCAAATTCCACAGCTTTCCTTTTTCCTTTTTTTATCCTTTTCTACTCCTTTAATTGAGTGCTTCTTCGCTGTCGTAAGTTGGTAACACTGCGATGTAAGAAACATAATTTTTTTCATGTACAAACAAAAATTTTTACTGCTAATTTTCCAACTGTCGACTCGTTAAAGAGAATTTATTTCTCTTAACATATCGACAAGCCAAGATACGCGAGATTTGTATGCCAGGTCTATATTTTTCGTGGTTTTTTCAACTTTAAAATCCAAAAACAACGACTTAGAGGCTTCGCAGCATATATGTTTCGTTCATGGATTTACTCAGAATTCTGAGTAGAACATTTAACCCTGACATTTCGACAGCATGTCTCCTCCAATTTGTCTGTCCGATCACTCTTATATCGCCCTTGATGTCGTCCAGCCATCTCATCCTAGGTCTCCCTCTGCTTCTTCTTCCTTCAGGACAGGTGTCCAATACTTTCTTTGGGACCCGGTCATCCTCCATTCTACAAACGTATCTGAGCCAACGTAGACGTTGTATTTTGATGTATTGGACAACGTTTGGTTCGCCATACATTATTTCTAGCTCGTGGTTAAACCGGATCCTCCAAGATCCTCCAGGTAGGACCAAATATTTTGCGAAGTATTTTCCTTTCGAACACCAACAATGCATTTTCGTCCTTCTTGGTCAATGTACAGCATTCTGATGCATATGTCATGACCGGTCTAAGAAGTGTTTTGAAAATGAGGATTTTTGTTTTACGAGAGATGTGTCGTGACCTTTAATGCTATAGCAGTCCATAATAGCAAAATGTTTTATATGGAAAACAAAATATCTTAAAATATTTATTAATATGTGTATAAGTGTTTATAGTTTGTTACGTATTCTTCAATTATATCTACATAGGTACTATCACCATCGACAGTTGGATCTTATGTGTTACATGCAACTAGTTTATTACAATATTCGCTATGTGACTGTATGCTTGTATAGTTAAACATAGATATTAAAAAAATTATGTCGTTTTGATTTTTTCTAACATCATTTTTGTTTTTCCCTCTCACAATTTCTCATAATACGAAATCAGAGAGAGGTAGGTACATACATTCGTCTTCCTGAAAGATATAAATATTCTTGAAATATAACATTTTTCTTGAAATATAAAACACACTGTATATTCGGTTGAATGATTTTAATAAAAACATATGGCGCAGATTTTCTAAATTAAATTGTTAAAATATAACGGAGGGGGAGACTTAATATTCGCGAATAATATTAAACACTTTTATTTGAATGTCTACGTGATTTTATTTCTTAACCTGAGAGAAAAATGTCAGCTAAGTATTAAATTGTGTTATATAAAAATCAGCTACCGTACTGGTTTTAATATGGAAAGTCCCACACAAGATTCAACACGTACATATTATGAAATATGAAAAATGAACATTGAGCAATTCGTAGAATTTTCTGCGAAAGCAACGTACCGTTTCCAAATATCATATTTTATCCTGTGGTTCAAATTCATATCATCGCGGAATATCCCACAATTTGGGGTGACCAGGAACGGGTGTGCGGGTGAGTATTTTCTCATAAAAGAAAACATGAAACGTACTTGTATCCCCACACACTATTCTCGTCTCCCCTAAAAAGGCAAAACTTTCAGAATGGTTGGTGGACCTCATTGCTGTACTACAAATTATTAAGTGAGATGTTTCTTGACTGTTGGATTTTATTAAAATACTCCATCAATTTTCTAAATAAATGACGCACAACCCTTAAAAAAATCTTAAAAAAATGATAAAAATAATCTATGAACATATTCGATACAACATATTTATATCAAAATAATAAAAATACGCAGTAAAGTTAAGTTATCATGCACTCATTGAGGGTTGAAAGGGTTCAACATAAATTTTTAATATTTGTAAATAATAAATTATCCATTGCTTTAGAAAAATTAAATAATAATTTCCTAGAGTCCTAAATTTATCGAAACTATCAAGCAGAAAAACGACATGGGATTTAATTAGTTTATTTAGAATAACCTAGGGTATATTGGACACCCCTGACCTAATTGAGATGATGCCGATATGATTTGCTTCACGTCAAAATGCACCTTTTCATATAGAGAATCTTCAAGTAATTTCATTATTAACTTACCGATGCATAAATTGCACCGAACTAATATTAATTAGTGTATTCTATGACTAATATATAACCAATATTGTGCTGTTGATATATTTAATGTACACACTATAGATGGTTTCAATAGGATGCTTGGCGTAAATTATGTTTTGAAATTATGTTTTGGTTTGTTTATTTTCTGGTTTAAAAATAGAACCTGTAATAATGTTTATTTATTTATTTTTTCTTCTTCATCTTTTTGCATGTTGTTATATTGTCTTATATTGTCCTTTCTTTTACTACTTTTTCATTATTTGTATTTGCACTTATTGTTGTTTTGTTGTACCTACATTGTAAATGCCGTATTAAGGGCGTACATACATATACTTATAACAAATTAATGAATAAATAAAATTATGACAACCTTAACTGATGATAAACGAAAATAATGGATGCACTATTTTAAGTCGATTCCCCACAGCTACAATATTGAATTCCAAATATCAAAGATATACAAGAAAACATCATAATGTGTATGTATATTGTTTGACTGTTTGTTTAAAAATATTTTAAACGAATATTTTTTGGCACCTGAGGTGGAGGGATGATGACCAACGCTATGCTGGCACATCCTGGATGCAGACTGCATAGGACAGGATGACGTGGAGTCACATGGAGGAGACCTTAGTTCCGGAGTTGACGGAAATAGGCTGAAGAAAAATAATTATTACGTTTTTGTTTTGTTTTGTTTTCATTGTAAAATACTAAAATATTACCTACTGTTTATTTTGATTGCAAAGTAACTATTTATTTTGCTTGAAAAAGCGAAACAAAACTGGCTTAAATCAATGATGCCAGGCTTCTCAGCTAAAAGATCTAAACAAATTCTTACTCTTAATAGAGAAAATATAAGAATTCTCATCAGGACACTGACTGGACATTGTAGATTAAATAAACACATATGCACAATGAACTTAGCAGACATGCATCTATGCAGATTCTGCCTAGAAGAACATGAAACTCCGCTACACCTGCTCAAGGAATGTGGACCACTGATGCAAACAAGAGCCAGAATACTTGGCTCTTACATCACTGATGAAATACAAATCAGAGAAGCCAGCCCACTGAAGATCATAAGATTCTTTCGAGAGATATTCGAGAAATTTCGACTATGGGAAGACCTCTAGAAGCCAATTATTCAAGCTGACGTGAAGAAGCCGCTAGAAGGATTTAAAAAAATCTATTTATTTATTTATTCAAAATCCGCAATAACAATCAAAAAATTACAACAATACAATAGTCAAACATTGTACAACTTAAATTATGAAATATAGACAATTTAGAATATGTTAGCACTGACAAAATGAATAAAATCAGTAACAATATCCAGTGTATAAAACCTATTCCACTAAGAAGTGCTTGTGTCGGAATAGCTTTACATATATTCATTTTAAATAACACAGTAATTGCATTATACGAATGAACGTAATAAATATGTATTCTCATAAAGGTAATCTTATAAAAATCCAATAAATTTAAAAAAAAATGTCTGAATAAAAATAAAATATGTATTTTGTTAGAGATAAAATGTTTTATAACAAACCCACAGATATGGCGACGAATATAATATTTGTGATAATACATATACAAGTGGATACACAAACTAGACGTTTTCATCAAACTTTTACAGTACACTCATCTTCCATGACGTTCCCGAGGGAGGAATGTGGAAAATTTCAAACTTGTTCTCGAAAAGCCAAAGTTCCGGTCAGGAAGACTCCACCTTCGTAAAATGAAATAGCCATTACAGAAACATTGCGATTTTCACAAGTATCGAAAGCTCAACGACGTCTTGTAAACGATATATTTTGTAATTTCGTAACAATGTATATTATGCCCTCCGAGCAAATCGATTTTAAACTTAGATCTAAGGAAATTCCAAAAAGTCTTCGTCTTTCAAATAATGCCGTAGCCGTAATGTATTTTTGTGTTATATTTTTTTCTTTCCTTTTCAACTTTCTGTGCACAATCAATTACATAATTGTGCACAATGGCGGGTTTATTGCCTAATGGCAATATCATCCAACCAAATAAATCCATTTTTTTAAGTAAGTAATTAGCGTATCAATATAAAACGAGTGTGTTGTGGCCAACTCCATACTCTACACTACCAAGTCACTACACAAAGTATTCAAATATTATATAGAAATTTTTCAGCATTTTTTTAAAGATTTTGTTTAATTATTTTTGATTTAACTATTGTGTTGTGTAAACTTCATTGTCATTTTATGAAAGTGATGTGCCTTTTTAGCAATTCGAAAATAATAAATATCAAATATTAAGTTTACTGAGCTGATTACTTTGAAATATTTGGCAGCAGATTAAAAAATTGAGAAACACTATTCAGATATCCTTCAAAATCTAATGGGGTCTAAGCGAGTGTCGGATATAGGTACAAATTTACAAAATTTGAAAAGAATCGAATGGGTACTTTGGTCTATAACCGAAAAAGTAGAATAAACACATAGTATACACACAGATACACTGTGATGAAACTTTTAGAATACAATCTCAGCATGATACTAGTTGATAATAAGCAATAAGATAATAAAATTAAAAAAGCGAATTCATAACTCCCCTCTATATCCCTTTGGGGTAGTGAGGAGTGATAAAAGTAAATAGCAATAAAAATAATATATTTATAGGTATTTTTGCTTAATATAATATTACATCTAAAGTAATAAAGCAATCAATATGTTAGTGTGTGTGTGTGTATGTGTGTGTGTGTGTGTTTGTCTCACGCCTTTTGAAAAACCAAGAGCATCTAAAAATCTAATTTATGTGCGAACGTGTACCAGTATACCTGATGCAGTGTCACGCTAAAAATAATGCGATTAAAATGCTGAATTTTAAAGATATTTCAATAATTATTTTTTTCATACAAAATTTTCCAAGTCATATCTGTCAAAAAAGTGTACATTTTGCACGCAAATATCTGTTAGTTTAAAAGTTAGAAGTACGTATTTACACGAAAAAAATATATTTTCAAGTATAACTTAGCTTTTAAGTGAAAAACATGGTGAATATTTTGTCTAATTATAATGTTTAACTTATTTTTAAAGTAAGCGTCGTACAAATGTACATATAACCCCGCCATTTTAATATCTTTTCATACGATATTTAATTTTCCTACCGAATGAATATGTTCTTTAAAATAATATACCTTTGAAATAAATGTGATTATGAAATAATAAAATGAAACACAAGACATTACAGCAAGTTTTAAGACATATATTGTAAAAGTCTGTTAATTATTAGTAAAGATATAGGCGTAATAAAATTGCATAATTTGTTTAAAATATTTGATTTTTCTGACAATTTTCATTTTTATGGCATCGAACAAACCAATGTAGGTACCTACATATTCAAAAAATGTCTCCATAACATTTGATATTTTTCACATGTTGGAACATGGTTACTATGGTAACGGACACATTCTGATATTCAAATAAAATTTGTTATAAATCGAATTCGAATTAATTTAGAACATCATTGTAGGTAGGTACCTACATATCTAATACTTACTACTTAAAAACTAAGAGTATACTGATTTTGTATAGGAAAATTATTAAACTATTTTAGGTTAACTACAATACACATTCAATATACCTACAAACTATTTCCTATAGTGAAATTCTTCTTTTTTCTATGTAGACCTTTGGGTGATTTTTCTACAAACTATTTCTTGGGGTTTAAATCTTCTTCCTCTTCTTTTGTGAAGTCATTTGGGACAGTTCATAAATAAACTATTTCCTATAGTCTAATTTTTCTTTTTCTTAATTTATGTAGACCTTGGGTGAGTTTTTATACAAACTATTTCCTATAGTCTAATTCGTCTTCTTCTTCCTTTGTGTAGACCTTTTGGTTAGTTTTTAAACAAACTATTTTTAAACAAACTATCCTTTAGTCTAATTCTTCGTTTTCTTATTTTATGTAGATGTTGGGTGAATTTTATATAAAATATTTCCTATAGTTCAATTCATCTTCTTCTTCTTTTATGAAGATATTTTGGTCAGTTTTTTATATAATACATTTCCTAATGTGTAATTCTTCTATTTCATCTTCTATGTAGACCATTGGGTCAGTTTTTATTACAAACTATTTGTTATAGTTTTATACTTCTACTTCTTTTTTTATTTAGTCTTTTGGATTAGTTTTATATCTAATAGTCTATTGTAACGAAATATTATAAACAACATGCATACTTGATGAAAATACATAAAAACGAATGGGATGTGACCAACACTAGAATCTTCTCATTACTTTTGTTCAATCAAATTTACACCATTTATTATATCATCATATATTGCTTAATTTTCAATAACTACTCATTTCATTTTGATGACAATATATAAAAAATCGGGGTTGTGGCCATTGCTGGATCTTCACAACGTTTATATTCATATTAAAAACTATTTAACATAGCTTAAGTCTTCTTCTTCTGTAATGTAGACTTATGTGTCAGTTTTAAGTCTATCAGTTTTATTGTGCAAAACTATAATAAACTATATGCACACTTGACGAAAAATATAAAAACGAATGGGATGGGACCAACACTAGAATATTTTCAGTACTTTTGTTTAATCAATTTTTAAACCATTTCCCATCATCCAAAATTACTAAATATTTAAAACACATTATTTGCGTTCGATGACAATATATAAAAATAGTGGTTGTTGCCAAATCCAAACTCTTTACGACGTTGTCTTTTTTTACTCCCACCACCACCCGCTCTGCCTATGGGGACTGTAATCGGCCCCTTCACAGAACGCTAAGTGAACGACAAAAAAAAAATGCATAGCACGAAAAGTAGCTCATGGAGCCCTCTAGATTAGCAATCTCGGCACCATAGTGCAAAAAGAAACAATCAACGAGTGCGAACAGAAAATTCACACCCGTGGACTGTCTATGACCTCAGATCCCCCTACATGCAGACCATCAGAGAAGTGACCAAGATCTCTGGAAATAATTAATTTAACGGGAATCTTCTAAAAGTAAGGCACCATATCTATGACAGAAAACCTTAAAAGCTTTATAATTTTTCTTCGAGATCACAAAATCCGCATGACCAATGGGACCTTGAAGAGGCCCACGGACAGCAACGAGGAGCTCCGATCTATATGAGGACACCATTGGGTGGCAACATTCCCAAAGGATATGTTCCGAAGTTTGGTCCGGGTATTGACAGAAATGACATGAAGCAGATGAGGCAATGTTAAATCGGTGAAGATAACTTTTAAAGTTTCCGTGTCCTGTGAAAAATTGGGAAGTCCAAAAGTCTGGAACAACCCAGGGAGATTTAAGACGATACCTCACGTCGGGAAAAAATAAGTAGGTAATTCTTCCCACTGAGCAGGCCGTCCAGCGAGTCTGCCAGATGTTCTGCAAATTTTCATTTACAGTCCTTTCAACAAAGCCGCGTGACACTCGACCCTCTGGAGGGAAGAGAGGAATATTTCCGATCATAGAAGAACAGCCCCGCGTAAGGTTGAAAACAGCCCCTCTACGCTGAAGTTCCAGATCAAGGGGAGTCATGCCTGTCAAAATTGGCAGTGCTTCAGTGGGACTCGTTCCATATGCTTTGGATAAAGCGATGAGAGCGAATCGTTGGCCTGAGAGCAAAATTCTACGTATATGTTGAAGCTCACAGGCGTGAGACCAACATCCTGCTGCATAGCAAGCAATGCCGAGGTAAACTGCCTTATAGAAAAGACAGGATACTTGAAACTGTAAACCCCAGTGTGCCTTGGCGATGTGTGAGATCTTTAAAAAAGCTGACTTAGCTTTGTCGACACACAATCGAGCATGGTTTTTAAAATTTGGTCCTCTTTCCAGAACAACTCCTAGGCAAGTGATTTGGTCCCGAAAACTTACATATGTTCCAGAGAACTTAATAGACGGCTGTCTACGTAGTAAGCCTTTGAAAACCAAGCCATATGTCTTATTAGGAGCGAAGCAAAGTTTATTTTTTACACCCCAGTCGGAAACTAAGGAAAGAGCTTGAGTAGCTGAGTTCTCAATAAATCTACGGGAATTACCACGGACGAGGATGTATGCATCATCGGCATACGCTTGAATCGTACAATTACTGGAGAGAGGAAGATCCAGCAAGTCATCAAAAAGAATGTTCCAGAGAAGTGGACCGAGAACAGAACCCTGAGGACATCCAATGCTTACCTGTCGCGTATGTAGAAATTGTCCCCCAGGCAGGACTATGCGGCGATTTTCAAAGTAACTCTTAACTATCAGATATATATTGCGGGGTATATTCCCTGACTTCAGTTTATGCAAAATGAGCGGCCACCAAGCATTGTCAAATGCACCACTAATGTCAAGGGAAATAGCAATAACATATTTTTCGTCAGAATGTCTTACAAATTCTGACATATAATTTATAGCATCGACTGTTGAAATTCCAGGTCGGAAGCCAAATTGGCGAGAAGAAAGTGGACATGAGTTAGAAAGATGGGATTCAATTCTACTGCATATAAGTCTTTCCAGAATCTTGCCCAGAATAGGCAGGAGAGTAACAGGTCTATATGCTTTTGGGTCCGTGCTAGCACGATCGCATCGTTTGGGAATTATAGTCATGAGGCCCGTTTTCCAACAGTCTGGAAAACAGCCTTCGTCTAAACATCTTTTTAAGAGGGAAACCATTTCAAATTGAGCCAAACGCCAACATCTTTGTATTAAAATAGAGTCGATACGGTCGAGGCCTGGGGATTTATTTAGTTTAAGGTTCCCAATAATTAAATCGAGTTCCTCAACAGAAACTGGTGGCGAAGCGGGTGTCTGAGGAATGTTGTGTTGAAGAGCACGTACCCATTTATGAAAAACATTGTCGGTAGACGGATCATCCGATGGAATCAACGCGTCCAGAAAAACGGAAGCAGTTGAATCGAGAGACGTTGTGAACTCACCAGTAGTTGCATCGCGGATGCAAGATATTGTTGCGCCATTTCCTCTCTTAGAAGAAACGGCGCGATATACCGCACCCCATGGATCTGAAGTCGAAACCTCGGAAACCAAACGTCGCCAACTTACCTTCTTCGCACGAATAATTTCGTTTTTATATAGATTGTGTGCACGTCTATAAGCAGAGTACAAGTCGAGAATAATAAACTCAGCAAAGTTCCTATTGCGTCCCAATTTAAGAGTTCGACGTGCACGTGTAACGCTCCGTTTCAAATAATCGAGTCCTGAGTGCCACCAAGCGTTTGGTTTTAATTTTTCTGGAGTAGATCTGCCAATTGACTTTTCTGCACATATAATGATATTGTTAGTGAAATCAGAAGCAGTATCAGATATAGACATAGCATTTGGGTTAAAGCGATTCAGAAATCGAATAAATTCAGCATCAAATTCGACAATGCGCTCACACCTCGTGCGAAAACGCCTTGGAATATGAGACTTTTGAACCGAGTCAGTAGGTGAAGTAGAAATTGTAAAGACAATAAGTTCGTGATCGCTACCCGAATAATCTGTATAAACACGCCAAGAGGAAGTCTTTTGAGCTATTTGAGCCGAAGCCAAAGTGACATCGATGTGGCCAAACCCAACCGCACCAGAAAAAGTGGGAGGACTAAAGGGATCATTGATAACGGAAAGCTCGTGCCGAGCTATGAAGTCCTCACAGAGTTCACCTCTTTTTGCTTTCCTAGACCCTGCAGTGGTAGAATGACACCATAGAGGGGACTCAGCATTGAAGTCACCGCCAATCAAGATGGAATCTCCGCCTAGATGACTCATTACATTATCTAGAAAGCACACATATGGCTCTATCGGGTCGCCAAATTTGAAGTAGGTTGAAACTAGGTACATGGATTTACCTGAAAGAGAAATTTCAAGCACGACTGTAGTGCTCGAGGAAAGATGATCTAATAAAATATAAGATATTGAAGAATTAAAAATAATTATTGAAGCTAGAGGGGGTAAATCCATGGAACAGCAAGTGGCAGAAATTATACGGAAGTCTGAATCCGTCACACACATAGAGCCGTCGCCAGTGTATGGTTCCTGAACCAGACAGATATCGATATTCAGTTGATGGGCGAGTTGTTTAAGCTCCAAGGTGGCAGCACGACGTCGGCCCAGATTGAGCTGTCCGATTCTGAGACCTGTTGATACGGATATGCTACTGGCCATAATCAACTGTCAATAGGGCGCGGCTCAACGATGCCTGGAATGCTGGACATTCATCAGAACCAGATTTGTGAGAGGCTGGTTTTTTGAAAAATGAACAGACCGCACAAATTGGTGGACTGTCTTTAGCAGGACATACTGAAAAATCGTGCTCACCAGAAGCACAATGGCCGCAGCGAGGGGGATCTTTGCAGAACTTACTTGTATGGCCATACATCCGGCATCTTGAGCACACACTTATTGGTATGAAGTCTCTGACCTTACACACGCTCCATTCAACAAAGACTCTTCCGCACTCAATGAGTTTGTGTCCTATTGTCGGCGGTACTTCAAACACTCTGTCACAGGTAGGCCCAGTGCGAGGTCCCATAAAGTGGCTGAAACTAGCACTCTTAACAAATTCATCCTGGTTTATGCCCATATCCGGGACGGACAAAAACGCCAGACCCAAGAACTCCTCGTGAGACATGTCACGCGGAACAAAACTGAAGCGTAATCTGGGGTTTCGTTTCGAAGCAAGTCGGACGCTGAGGTCTTTGGAAGATTTTAAAGCCGGTGCATTGAGGAGTTTCAAGGAGTCAGCGGTAGTGGCAGTGTTGACAACAATGCCTTTTCCTCTTATATTTCGTACGCTCGTAACTTGCGCACCGATTTCACTGGGCTTTAACGTTGTTTTGAGCACTCGCCTTGTTTCTACCGAGGAACTTATATCATCTCTAGTCGGGAAAATGCAAACGGCGGGCTTGGCTGGTAACGCTGGGAAGCCGATTCTGGTAATCGGCGGAGGGCCACTTACGGCCGAACGCGAAGCAAAGCTATCACATTGTTTTGTGACAACGTTGTCAGCAATAGTTTGCATCACAGGGCGCATCTCGAGTTCGAGCGTCTCGATGTGAGATTGCAATCCCTGTTTCTCTCTGATCAGAGCACTGATGCGTTCGTTGAGAACTGCTTCTCGTCCCAATGATTCCGCCATGCGACTGTCATTTCGTCCAATGATAGCAAGAAGAATATTTATTTTACGACTTACCTCCAATTGTTGATCTTTAGGCATATCTGAGGTGGCTAAAGAGTCTTGTAGGGCAGACATAGCTTCATAGGCAGTATAAATGATTGGCTCGAAACCTGGTACTGACAGTACTTCATCGCGAGAAGATGGTGTTGCTGGATTCGATACTGGCTCGGACTGTGTCGGAGGACTGCTGCACTGCTTCGAGGTCTCAACGCGAGTCACCACAATGTGGTTCTCAGCGGAGACAGACGAAGCTTCAGGGCTGGACATTCTGATTCTATTAATAGGCGGTGACGGGGTTACTGGTGACAGAGATTCCAGTGTCTTGCGAATTCTCTTCCGGGTACGTTTCGTTTTGACCATTTTAGATCTCAACAGAACTGTTACCCTAGATGATCAATTTAAGATAATGAAAAAGGCACTCCGTAAACAACAAATCGTTATAAAATCGAAATTCAAATGTTAATGTAATTACAAAGAAGAAGATAAAACAACAAATAATGAACAAATCTGTGTATGCAAACTACCGTTGGAAAGTTAAAAACAAAATAATGAATAGGTATATTATACGAATATACAAGAAAAATAAACCTTTAAAAATAAAATAAATTGTTTGAAGTAGTTAATGTGTATGAGCGAAGAGTTTAAAAAAAAGATAGAAATTAAATTATGCAAAAGCCGTTCAACCCGCAACCGCAACCAACTAAGAGCAGTGTCGCACCTGTCCTGATGGAAAACAACTATGAGATCAAACTATCCTATACAATCCTATACGACCTATATATCCAACCTAACCCAAAAGTATAGAGCAACAAAGCGTCCCGTCGTGCGGTACGGATCAAACAAGCAATATACAACCAAGCAACAAATAAATACACGGAATTGATAAAAATATAAACAAATTATATGTAGGTGCCTACTTGGTACTAGAAGTCAATATTATTAAATAGGTAAAATAAAACTGAGCTGAGTCGATGTAGCGTAGAAAGGGCGTAAGCGCCAGTATGGCGAACGCAGAAAAACGTCAATATCTACTCAACGGTAGTAGGCACACACTAACTGTCACGAACTTTTTTGCGTAGAATTTAATTCTGCATCCAGTGACACCAAGGTCAGTGGCGCAGCACAACACACACGAGCAGCGTACTTAGAAATGTCAAAAAAAAATATTAAAATCGCATAAAATACTATTAACACAATAAAATATTACTAATGATATATATCATTGAAATCACCGAAAAATTGTCTTTCCAATGATATATATAAAGTACACAAACAAACAAAAAAAAAATCAAAATATTTTTCAACTACGATAAAAAAAAACTAAAAACACAAAAAAAACTAGAAAAAACAGCCAAAACACAGATTAAAAATACACCATCATAAATCTAACACTGAAAGGATTCTTTTAAGATAAAAAAATACAAGTTTTGATAAAATAATACACAGATTTTAAATTATAAACGAAGAGGTAAATAAACGCAAACTGAACTACAATGAAGGTAGATCTGAAGTGACGTTGTCTTTTTATAATAAGTCATATTTAAGATCATTTCCCATAGTCCATGCGTGCAGAAATTGTATGTGCTTATATATAAAAGCAAATGGATTGTGGCCATCACTTTAAGATTTTACACCGCTTAAACTCAATTAAATTTCAAACTACTTTTCATACTACGGTTAAAAAAAATTATGTGTGACAATATTATGTAGGTATATAAACGATTGCTTATTCCTTCACTAATTTACATTCTTGGCCAACGGCGGGACATAAAAGCTAGTACCTAATAAAACAATCCTCAGTTTTAAAAATCATTCTCATATATTTAATTTTAAGTAAAAAATAAAAAGTGAAAACATGAAAATTTACTCCGGGAATGATATTTTTGCTAAGATAGTAAATAATAATTTTGAGGTGATTAATCTCAATATTATCTGTCACAAGTGACAAGACAAAATACCTAGCTAGACAAACTATGAAGACGGCGTATTCTGAGGTGAAAATCTATGTTATATTTATTGTCTGTGGATTTGTTATCGCTTCGTGATCTAACTAAAATATCATTCATTATCTCGGGGAATAATTTAAAATTTATGTTTATCAAACAATCAACAAATTTATCCGGAACGCTGTTAATTAAATTTACGTTTCTCTTTCTTTTTCTTCTTCGTAAACTTGCTTTGGTACCCGTGCGTGGCAGATGATAGATATCATTCTATCAACTGCCACGATTATTCGGAAGCGGAGAAGTACTACAAAGTACAATCGCTCTCCAGTCGACCGACGTCGAGTAGCAGATCAAATAATGCTTTATAAAATCATTCATTCAATTATCGATTGTACGAAACTCAAACGAACTGATTCGCTATCACGTATCTAGGAAGATTGCCAGGCATTCAAGAACCTTTAACACTACAAGATTATAATTTCACATTTCAGGATTAAGACATAGGTATTTCAAATTTCAACTTTCAATTTCGATATACAGATCAGCCCCCCTAGACAATGTGTCATTTAGCTCAAGAAACGAAACAAGAAAAGATAACTCAATGTATGGAAGTGACAGTTGTCACGTGACTGACAACTGTCACTTCCATACATTGAGTTATCCTTTATTGTTTCTTTTCTTGAGGTAAATGACATGTTGTCTAGGGCAACTAATTTGATGTCAATGCTGGCGACGCGACAGAAAGATGTTAGTGGATGCGAGCGATTTTCTTCTTGTCCCGCATACTCCTTCCCTTCCGTTTTCCCTTTCCTCCTTTCTGTGACCAATCATATTTTTTTTCTTTAATTTGGATTTTTTTTCATTTCGTTTTCGTTTTAAGTAGGTACTTGTTGAATTAATATAACCATGTTTTTTGTATAATTTGCGCTTTTCTGTAATTGGACTTGAATTATGTTTGTATTGTTACTTGTTGTATGTGTAGTCTGTTGAAAAGCCAAATAAATAAAAATAAAATAAATCTAATTATTATTCATTTAACATTAACAACTAACAGATACTATGTCTAATATTAATTTAACATACACATTACCAAGTTGCCACATTCTGGAAACTTACGATACAGATCCAGACTGAAAACACAATTAAAAACTGTATCTTCACCGGGAATCGAACCCGGGACCTTTAGATCAGTAGTCAGATACCTAACCAACTCAGTATTTAATTCGATTTTCATACAATAATTCCATAAGACAGACTGCTGTCTTGTCATATGGAATTATTGGATAGGTTGGGTGTGCCAACACGGTCATGAGTCCACTCAATAAAACTCAAAAATGTATAAAATAAAAGAAATAGAAGTTTCCCTTCTGACGATTTGTTTAGAATATTTACTGTCCTAGATCCAAGACAGCTATTTTTGAAATCTGCATTGATTCATTTCCAAAACGAGTGGGTTGTGGCCAACACTAGACTCTCCACACCACAAATATTGACAATGAAATATTTTATTCATTCTAAATTTTACTACCAGGAATATAAATTTTCTAACGATAGTATATTTTCATGTTAAGATAGACAAACTATTAATGCCGTATAGTGAAGAATGCTTATGTTGTATGAAATATTTTAAAAAAAGCAGATAAATTTTGATTTAAAGAACGCGAGAGCATTTTCAAAATTTTGACACGTGATATCATATGAAGATTTTTTTGTTATTTATGGAAAGCTAATCAGTTCTATGTTCAAGCTCTTTACATTATAACATGAAATCAAATTACTGAACGTTTCCATACATAGAAATTTATCTAATTACATTTTTATTCATACTAAATGTTACTATCAGGAATATAAATTTTCTTCCGATAGTATATTTTTATGTTAAGATAGACAAACTATTAATGCAGTATAGTGAAGAATGCTTATGTTGTATGAAATATTTTAAAAAAGCACATAAATTTTGTTTTAAAGAACGCAAGAGTATTTTCCAAATTTTGACAGGTGATATCATATGAAGAATTTTTTTGTTATTTATGGAAAGCTAATCAGTTCTATGTTCAAGCTCTTTACATTATAACATGAAATCAAATTACTGAACTTTTCCATACATAGAAATTTATCTAATTACATTTTTATTCATACTAAATGTTACTACCAGGAATATAAATTTTCTTTCGATAGTATATTTTTATGTTAAGATAAACAAACTATTAATGCAGTATAGTGAAGAATGCTTATGTTGTATGAAATATTTTAAAAAAAGCAGATAAATTTTGATTTAAAGAACGCGAGAGCATTTTCAAAATTTTGACACGTGATATTATATGAAGAATTTTTAGTTATTTATGGAAATCTAATCAGTTCTATGTTCAAGCTCTTTACATTATAACATGAAATCAAATTACTGAACGTTTCCATACATAGAAATTTATCTAATTACATTTTTATTCATACTAAATGTTACTATCAGGAATATAAATTTTCTTCCGATAGTATATTTTTATGTTAAGATAGACAAACTATTAATGCAGTATCGTGAAGAATGCTTATGTTGTATGAAATATTTTTAAAAAAGCAGATAAATTTTGTTTTAAAGAACGCAAGAGTATTTTCCAAATTTTGACAGGTGATATCATATGAAGAATTTTTTTGTTATTTATGGAAAGCTAATCAGTTCTATGTTCAAGCTCTTTACATTATAACATGAAATCAAATTACTGAACTTTTCCATACATAGAAATTTATCTAATTACATTTTTATTCATACTAAATGTTACTACCAGGAATATAAATTTTCTTCCGATAGTATATTTTTATGTTAAGATAAACAAACTATTAATGCAGTATAGTGAAGAATGCTTATGTTGTATGAAATATTTTAAAAAAAGCAGATAAATTTTGATTTAAAGAACGCGAGAGCATTTTCAAAATTTTGACACGTGTTATCATATGAAGATTTTTTTGTTATTTATGGAAAGCTAATCAGTTCTATGTTCAAGCTCTTTACATTATAACATGAAATCAAATTACTGAACGTTTCCATACATAGAAATTTATTTAATTACATTTTTATTCATACTAAATGTTACTATCAGGAATATAAATTTTCTTCCGATAGTATATTTTTATGTTAAGATAGACAAACTATTAATGCAGTATAGTGAAGAATGCTTATGTTGTATGAAATATTTTTAAAAAAGCAGATAAATTTTGATTTAAAGAACGCGAGAGCATGTTCAAAATTTTGACACGTGATATCATATGAAGATTTTTTTGTTATTTATGGAAAGCTAATCAGTTCTATGTTCAAGCTCTTTACATTATAACATGAAATCAAATTACTGAACGTTTCCATACATAGAAATTTATCTAATTACATTTTTATTCATACTAAATGTTACTATCAGGAATATAAATTTTCTTCCGATAGTATATTTTTATGTTAAGATAGACAAACTATTAATGCAGTATAGGGAAGAATGCTTATGTTGTATGAAATATTTTAAAAAAAGCAGATAAATTTTGTTCTAAAGAACGCGAGAGCATTTTCCAAATTTTGACAGGTGATATCATATGAAGATTTTTTTTGTTATTTATGGAAAGCTAATCAGTTCTATGTTCAAGCTCTTTACATTATAACATGAAATCAAATTACTGAACGTTTCCATACATAGAAATTTATCTAATTACATTTTTATTCATACTAAATGTTACTATCAGGAATATAAATTTTCTTCCGATAGTATATTTTTATATTAAGATAAACAAACTATTAATGCAGTATAGTGAAGAATGCTTATGTTGTATGAAATATTTTAAAAAAAGCAGATAAATTTTGTTCTAAAGAACTCGAGAGCATTTTCCAAATTTTGATAGGTGATATCATATGAAGACTTTTTTTGTTATTTATGGAAAGCTAATCAGTTCTATGTTCAAGCTCTTTACATTATAACATGAAATCAAATTACTGAACATTTCCATACATAGAAATTTCATACTAAATGTTACTATCAGGAATATAAATTTTCTTCCGATAGTATATTTTTATGTTAAGATAAACAAACTATTAATGCAGTATAGTGAAGAATGCTTATGTTGTATGAAATATTTTTAAAAAAGCAGATAAATTTTGTTTTAAAGAACGCGAGAGCATTTTCAAAATTTTGACACGTGATATTATATGAAGAATTTTTAGTTATTTATGGAAAGCTAATCAGTTCTATGTTCAAGCTCTTTACATTATAACATGAAATCAAATTACTGAACGTTTCCATACATAGAAATTTATCTAATTACATTTTTATTCATACTAAATGTTACTATCAGGAATATAAATTTTCTTCCGATAGTATATTTTTATGTTAAGATAGACAAACTATTAATGCAGTATAGGGAAGAATGCTTATGTTGTATGAAATATTTTAAAAATAGCAGATAAATTTTGTTCTAAAGAACGCGAGAGCATTTTCCAAATTTTGACAGGTGATATCATATGAAGATTTTTTTTGTTATTTATGAAAAGCTAATCAGTTCTATGTTCAAGCTCTTTACATTATAACATGAAATCAAATTACTGAACGTTTCCATACATAGAAATTTATCTAATTACATTTTTATTCATACTAAATGTTACTATCAGGAATATAAATTTTCTTCCGTTAGTATATTTTTATGTTAAGATAGACAAACTATTAATGCAGTATAGGGAAGAATGCTTATGTTGTATGAAATATTTTTAATAAAGCAGATAAATTTTGTTCTAAAGAACGCGAGAGCATTTTCCAAATTTTGACAGGTGATATCATATGAAGATTTTTTTTGTTATTTATGGAAAGCTAATCAGTTCTATGTTCAAGCTCTTTACATTATAACATGAAATCAAATTACTGAACTTTTCCATACATTGAAATTTATCTAATTACATTTTTATTCATACTAAATGTTACTATCAGGAATATAAATTTTCTTCCGATAGTATATTTTTATGTTAAGATAAACAAACTATTAATGCAGTATAGTGAAGAATGCTTATGTTGTATGAAATATTTTAAAAAAAGCAGATAAATTTTGTTCTTTTGGGGTTGTTTTAGTATTTTGTGGTATGTAGAGCTTACCAAAGTGCCAGAGTGGTCACTTGGTTAGAAGCGATTGCATACCAGCGTGAGCTGATATGCAAGCCTGTAATTGATGTGGTAAGGTCGGTCAGTTGGACGTGTAGGTATTACCTGTTTGTCCGCCTTTAGCTACATACAACCCAAAAGATATCTCAACCGCTTGGTTCGAACCTGGTGGCGGTCTGTTCGGATAGTCCCGACAGCTGAGCCACAGATTGATCGACCAAGCAACTGCGATACCGTATACAATAGATTAAATATTATTACCAAATATTACTCAGGTAGGAATGGTAGACAGATTGAAAGATATAACAGGAAATTTAACTTACTCTTTTATTTATCAAGTTGATGATTACAATTGATGTTTACTAATATTACTTGGTACAGAAATGTCGAGTTATTATTTAATGAATATAAATGTAAATTTGAAACGCGGACGATTTGAACAGCGACGAGCGGTCGGGCAGCGTGATGCCTAGCTTCGAGGTCTGGATGACGGGAAAGAATTGGGCGCGCTGTGCTTCCCCTTAAATAGGAGACGGCTGTGCATACGGCGCAGGGCAAGATGGCGCCTGCCGAAGTACTCAGCGCAGCGAAGCACTGCGCGGCGCAATTGGCGCAATTGGTGCAATTGGCGCAGTCGCTACAGACCCCGCTGGCAGTCGCTTAGACGAAACACGACCCCTCCTCGAAGTTCAGAGTCCTTACATTGCGTTCTGTGAAAGATAAAAAAAAAATTTTTTTTTAAAGCATTTGATTTGTTATTTGTATAGGGTTTTCTTTTGAACCGCTATGTACATCTTATGTTATCAATTTCTATATGCAAAGTAGTCTTTTCTAATACACAGTAATGTAATTATTTAAATACAACTTAATCTATACATATATAAAGTTAATCATATTATAAGTATAAATTTGTTTTAGTACAAGGTAATCTTTTCTAATACACAGTTATGTAATTATTTAAATACAACTTAATCTATACATATATAAAGTTAATCATATTATAAGTATAAATTTGTTTTAGTACAAGGTATGAAGTTACTTATCTTTTAAAAATATCTGACGCTTGTAAATCGTTGTGGGAAGTAGACCTTTCTTCCTGCTCTTGTTGTGGTGTGTGGTTGCTCCGATACTGGGCTGGATGAAGGAGTGTCGTCCTGTGTGTGCTGGCTGGACATCCTTATGTGTTCCTCAGTGGTATTCGGTTGATGCTCGTTGTTGTCTTCACAGTGTTCCATTCCTTCATTTATGTTGAATGCTGGTTTTAGGCGATCTAAAGAGACTTTTTTTTCTTTTCCGTTGATTATGATGATGGCTGTTTTATCGTCTCTGTCTCGTACCAGGTATGGTCCGTCGTAGGGCTTCTGAAGTGGGCGTTTTACGGCGTCGTGTCTGAGAAAGACGTATTTACTGTTTTTAAGTTGCTTGTGTACAAAAGTCTGTCTTGTACAATGTCTGCTGATTGGTATGGGTCGCATTTTTGACATTATTTCTTGTAGTTTTTGTCCGTACGTGTCTGGTTCTTCCGGAGTGGTTTCTTCGAAGAAGTCCCCCGGGAGTCTTAACGTAGCCCCATATGTCATTTCTGCGGGTGTGTGATTTGAGCCTTCTTTGGTTACGGATCGTAACCCCAGGAGTATCAGCGGTAGTGATGACGTCCATGAGGTATTGTCGGCTGCCATGATGGAGCTTTTTAATGTGCGATGCCACCTCTCTATCATTCCGTTGCATTGTGGGTGATAGGCTGTGGTTCGGTGGTGTGTGATCCCCATTTTTCTTGTTAGGCCGTTAAATAAGGCACTTTCAAACTGCCGGCCCTGGTCGGTGGTTATTGATGTTGGGACGCCGAATCTTGCTATCCAGTTGTACATTAAGGCGTCTGCGACTGTTTCGGCGGTTATGTTTTTAAGCGGGATTGCTTCGGGCCATCTTGTATATCTGTCTATTATGGTGAGCAGGTATGTGTATTCTTTTGAAGGCTGTAGCGGGCCTACTAAATCCAGGTGAATATTCTTGAATCTTCCGTCGGTATGCTGATAGTCTTTTAACGGTGTTATCGTATGCCTGTGAATTTTCGCTGCTTGACATTGTATGCATGCGTCTACGACATTTTTCACTGATTTGTCGATATTTGGCCATACGTATCTATGCTTTATTATCTTGCTTGTTGCCTTTGCTCCTGTGTGGCTTATCGCGTGTATTGTTTTAATTATGTAGGCTCTCATGTCGGCCGGTACATATGGGCGTAACGCGTTATTAGTAATGTCGCACCATAACGTTTGTTTGGTGCCGGGTATTATTATTTTTTTTAATTGTAGAGACGATTTTTCTTGTAGGTATTTTAATTCGTTATCGTTACTTTGTTTTTCTGCCATTTTTTCGTAATTAATGCTGGGTGTTATTTCTATTTCTTCTATCCGTGATAGTGTGTCTGCGACTGTGTTTTCTTCGCCCTTAATATGCCTCACGTCTGTTGTAAATTGGCTTATGTAATCTAATTGTCTTTCTTGTCGCGGGGAGTTTAGTTTATTTTTCGAAAATGCGAATATTAATGGTTTGTGATCTGTTGTTATTGAAAATTGTCTTCCTTCTATTTGTGATCGAAAATACTTTACTGCTTCGTATATAGCGGTCAGTTCCCTGTCGTAGGTGCTATATTTTATCTGCGCGTCGTTAAATTTTTTTGAAAAAAATGATATTGGTTGCCAGGTGTCTTTTTTTTTCTGTTGTAGAGCTGCGCCCATGGCGTTGTTCGATGCGTCGACCATGATTGTTATTTCAGCGGATGGGTTAACGTGCACAAGTAGTGCAGCTTGAGCTAAGTCTTTCTTACATTTCTCGAATGCGTGTAGTAGCTCTTCTGTCCATACTATTTTTCTCTTGTCGCTCTTTGTGTAGCCTTTTAGTTGCTCAAATAATGGTTTCTGGGTGTCCGCTGCGTTTGGTAGGAATTTCCTATAGAAATTTAACATTCCCATATATCTTCTTAATCCTTTTGCTTCTTTAGGTGGTTCTAACTGTGTAATGGCTTTTACTTTTTCTGCGAGAGGTTTACTCCCATTTTTGTTGATTTTGTATCCTAGAAATTTTACTTCCTCTACTCCTAGCTGGCATTTTTCTTGATTAATAATTAGACCATTCTCAGCAAGTCTCTTGAACAATGTATTCAGATGTTTTTCGTGGTCTTGAAGGTTGTTTGATGCGACCAGGATGTCATCTATATATGTGAATACAAATTCTAAATCCCTTGTAATTGTGTGTAGGTAACGTTGGAAGCTCTGAGCGGCGTTTGATAATCCTGGTTGCATTCGCGTAAATTCGAATAATCCAAATGTGGTTAAAATCGCAGTTTTAGGTATATCTTTTTCTTCCATCTTTACTTGATTATAGGCTCTTGCGAGATCCACTTTGCTGAATATGGTTTTTCCATGTAACTTGTGCGAAAAGTCTTGCAGTTGTGGTATTGGGTATTTATCGGGCTTTGTTATGGAATTTAAACGCCTGTAGTCTCCGCACATTCTGTAACTTCCGTCGGTCTTCTTTACCATATGAAGTGGGCTGGACCAGTTGCTTTTCGACGGTCTGCATATGCCTCGTTCTATCATGTATGCGAATTCTTTTTTAGCTATTTCGAGTTGTATTTTGACACGTGATATTATATGAAGAATTTTTAGTTATTTATGGAAAGCTAATCAGTTCTATGTTCAAGCTCTTTACATTATAACATGAAATCAAATTACTGAACGTTTCCATACATAGAAATTTATCTAATTACATTTTTATTCATACTAAATGTTACTATCAGGAATATAAATTTTCTTCCGATAGTATATTTTTATGTTAAGATAGACAAACTATTAATGCAGTATAGGGAAGAATGCTTATGTTGTATGAAATATTTTAAAAAAAGCAGATAAATTTTGTTCTAAAGAACGCGAGAGCATTTTCCAAATTTTGACAGGTGATATCATATGAAGATTTTTTTTGTTATTAATGGAAAGCTAATCAGTTCTATGTTCAAGCTCTTTACATTATAACATGAAATCAAATTACTGAACATTTCCATACATAGAAATTTATCTAATTACATTTTTATTCATACTAATTGTTACTATCAGGAATATAAATTTTCTTCCGATAGTATATTTTTATGTTAAGATAAACAAACTATTAATGCAGTATAGTGAAGAATGCTTATGTTGTATGAAATATTTTAAAAAAGCAGATAAATTTTGTTTTAAAGAACGCGAGAGCATTTTCAAAATTTTGACACGTGATATTATATGAAGAATTTTTAGTTATTTATGGAAAGCTAATCAGTTCTATGTTCAAGCTCTTAACATTATAACATGAAATCAAATTACTGAACGTTTCCATACATAGAAATTTATCTAATTACATTTTTATTCATACTAAATGTTACTATCAGGAATATAAATTTTCTTCCGATAGTATATTTTTATGTTAAGATAGACAAACTATTAATGCAGTATAGGGAAGAATGCTTATGTTGTATGAAATATTTTAAAAAAAGCAGATAAATTTTGTTCTAAATAACGCGAGAGCATTTTCCGAATTTTGACAGGTGATATCATATGAAGATTTTTTTTGTTATTTATGGAAAGCTATTCAGTTCTATGTTCAAGCTCTTTACATTATAACATGAAATCAAATTACTGAACTTTTCCATACATAGAAATTTATCTAATTACATTTTTATTCATACTAAACGTTACTATCAGGAATATAAATTTTCTTCCGATAGTATATTTTTATTTTAAGATAAACAAACTATTAATGCAGTATAGTGAAGAATGCTTATGTTGTATGAAATATTTTAAAAAAAGCAGATAAATTTTGTTCTAAAGAACGCGAGAGCATTTTCCAAATTTTGACAGGTGATATCATATGAAGATTTTTTTTGTTGTTTATGGAAAGCTAATCAGTTCTATGTTCAAGCTTTTTACATTATAACATGAAATCAAATTACTGAACTTTTCCATACATAGAAATTTATCTAATTACATTTTTATTCATACTAAACGTTACTATCAGGAATATAAATTTTCTTCCGATAGTATATTTTTATGTTAAGATAAACAAACTATTAATGCAGTATAGTGAAGACTGCTTATGTTGTATGAAATATTTAAAAAAAAGCAGATAAATTTTGTTTCAAAGAGCGTTAGAGCATTTTGACAATGTTGACACGTGATATCATATGAAGAAATTTTATGATATCTATGAAAGGCTAATCAGTTCTAAGTTCAAGCTATTAATATTCTTATATCAATATGAAATCAATGAACTGAACATTGCCAAATATAAAAAAATTCTCTTGTTACATATAAGTTTCATACAAATATCCATTAAATAAAATATAATTTTTGAAACCGTTGAATATTTTTCTTTTAACATTGACCAACTTTGAATACAATTTTATGAAGATTCTTGGTGTTGTATAAATAGTTGAAACCAAATTAAAATATCTCTAATTTCCAGGTCGTGAGAGCATTTTTTCAGTTTTAATAGATGAAATCATAAAGAAACATTGGGAAAAAATGAACCGTTGTCTATGGAAAACTAATCAGCTCTAAGTTTATGGACTTAACACATGTGATATCAATATGAAGTCAATCGGACTTATAGTTTGGGCTGCAGAGAGGACACAAAAAAAAAACAACGTAAATGATGAATTCATAGAGAAGAAATCAAAAGTTGTCTATGGAAAACTAATCAGCTCTAGGTCTTTGCACTTTACACATATGATGTTAATATGAAGTCGATCAGACTTATAGTTTGGGCTGTAGAGAGGACACAAAAAAGATAAATGCTACGGCGTACGGCGTACGGCGTACGGCGTATACGCCATACACACAAACACATCACGACGAAACTCATAGTGTGCATTCTCTACATGATACCCATTGAGAAATTGATGTAAAAAAAATACGCTTAAATTTTGCGAAATCATGACTCTCCCCTATTCCATAGTGTGGAGAGTAAAAATATAACTCTGCATAGAAGAAGCCAACAATCGCGTTTACTAATCATATCTTCGTATCCTCATTTTAAGCGAAGGGGAAAAAAATATTACGTCATCATCAACATAAGTCCCTGTTTGTCCACTGCAGGGCAAAGGACTCCCATCTCCTACTCCACTCGTCCTGTGCCTGTGCGACTATCATCCTGTGTGGTCCAACAATTCTTTTGATTTCGTCCATCCATCTGTTAGGGTCCGCCCTTGTAGTCTCTTGTCGCCTCTCGGTCTTCACTCCATGGCATCTTACTTATAATACCAACCGTTGGTATCACGGGTTGATTATCTAGTAGGTTGTTAAGAATTATTTGGCAGACATGATAACGAAGAGGATGAATTAATCTGATAGAATCTTGGGTAATACAAATATTTATTATGTTGCTTGGTACAGTGTACAGTATGACAAAGGCAATATTGCACTTTTGACCATAATCTGTTATTGAATTGAAGTACCTACTATGCATAGATGTAATAATTGAAATGAAAATAAATGTAATTTAATGTATAATTGGATCGAGAGGCATAATTTTTTAATGTTAAACAAGCAATTTAAGTAATCACTTGCACCAGCTGATGACAGATAGTAGGCTATAAGAGTGTTTTATTTTCATGATACCTAATCAACCCATTTGACAGTGATGTATTCGATGATTTAGTGACGGATGCTATCGGGGTTGTTATTTAATTATATAAAATATTCGATGGTTGCGATTTTAAGTGCGTGTTCAAATTACTTCCCAATAACATACATCACTAAATAAGATATTGAAATTTGATAATCAGTTAATCAGTCAGAAATAGAAATAGAAAATGAGTGATGAAGGTATTCAAAATAAAAGATAACTTACATGATTTACATATCTATCTTCGGTTTAAATAAGTAACAAAATTATACTTGATAAATTTACAGATGTTCGCGATATTTGGGTCGGTATAAATTTTATGATTATTACTAAAGAGTTAACACTGTAGTCGTCTTGCCGGTTGATATGCGAATGGGAAACCGCGCTGCTTATTCGGTTCAGGATCTGATCTCCTTCGGCCATCTTCGTTGATATGAAAGAGATGCGAGACCATTCGACAAATGACGTATTCGCCACATCGTCCAGCATCGCCACAATTTGTATGGTATAAAGTCCACGGGAAGACTCCCAACTCAGAAGAAATCTGGAATATCAGGAAGAATAACCATGTGGAGAGAACAGGCCACATATATTAATTTATCACAAAGAAAAGAAGCAGAAAGTGATACCCTAAGGTTCTCTGGGCATACAAAGCATGAACGATGGATACCTGAACCTTTTTCTCTTCATTGTCATATTAGGTAGTGTCGGCTCTCGTAATATTTCGGGGCCAGGATGATCTGTCCTATATTCTCGGTGCTGGTATTTAGGGTTTGGTTGAGCAATATTCATTTGCCACAGTAATTACATAATTTATTTGAATTATTTATTTCAAACAGGTCAACTGTAGGACCAGTCTGCCATCTGTGAATTAGATAGTCACTTATTTGTTATGCTTTCTCGACGTCTGAGCAACACAGGTGGGCGGATATGGTTTGAGCCATCGATATGGAAGACTACAGTTTTTTTGACCAGTTGTGGTCGCACGTTGTCGCCCGTCAGCGGTACACGGTATTGTCACATTCGTCGACAGATCAAGTTATGTCTTGTCGAGGAAAAAATAGCTATAATTTATTTGTGTTTTAATAATTACGCCACGGGAGGTTTGTTGTGTGTGAGACTTGTGAAGTGGACGAACCATCATCTCCATCATACCAGGACCGGAGATACGAGTTCTGTGCTTGCGAAGGCTGGAGACCCCTCACAAGGTAAGTGGCTGTCTCATATTCGCAGAAGGATTTACAGGCTTTCTTCGGTTGACTTGTTGACACATACATAATTCCTACCCCATCACACTGAGCGGGAAGTTACGCCCCCGCTCATTCATTTGGTCCTTTCGAGTCGAATATTGCCCAGCAATATTGCACATAATTATTACAATATAAATGCTTGGAAATTCGTAGAATTTTTACGTAATTTTTGGTGAATTTTTTAATGAATTTTTGAGTTGGTCAATTAAGTACCTATATTAAATATCGGACGCACTTGGTCCTTTCGAGTCGAATATTGCCCAGCAATATTGCACATAATTATTACAATATAGATGCTTGGAAATTCGTAGAATTTTTACGTAATTTTTGGTGAATTTTTTAATGAATTTTTGAGTTGGTCAATTAAGTACCTATATTAAATATCGGACGCATATGGTCCTTTCGAGTCGAATATTGCCCAGCAATATTGAACATATTTACTACAATATAAATGCTTGGAAATTCGTAGAATTTTTACGTAATTTTTGGTGAATTTTTTAATGAATTTTGAGTTGGTCCATTAAGTACCTATATTAAATATCGGACGCATATGATCCTTTCGAGTCGAATATTGCCCAGCAATATTGAACATATTTATAATAATATAACTGCTTGGAAATTCGTAGAATTTTTACGTAATTTTTGGTGAATTTTTTAATGAATTTTTGAGTTGGTCAATTAAGTACCTAAATTGAATATCATACTTTACGATAAATATTATATTTATCATATAACATCTAACTTGTGAATTTACGTAATTTTGGTGAATTTTTAAGGAATTTTTTGAGTTGGTCAATTAAGTACCTACATATATTAAATATCGGACGCATATGGTCCTTTCGAGTCGAATATTGCCCAGCAATATTGAACATAATTATTACAATATAAATGCTTGGAAATTCGTAGAATTTTTACGTAATTTTTGGTGAATTTTTTAATGAATTTTGAGTTGGTCCATTAAGTACCTATATTAAATATCGGACGCACATGATCCTTTCGAGTCGAATATTGCCCAGCAATATTGAACATATTTATAATAATATAACTGCTTGGAAATTCGTAGAATTTTTACGTAATTTTTGGTGAATTTTTTAATGAATTTTTGAGTTGATCAATTAAGTACCTAAATTGAATATCATACTTTAAAATAAATATTATATTTATCATATAATATCTAACTTGTTAATTCACGTAATTTTTGGTGAATTTTTAATGAATTTGAGTAGGTCAATTAAGCACCTAACTTGAATATCATACTTTACGATAAATATTATATTTATCATATAATATCTAACTTGTGAATTTACGTAATTTTTGGTGAATTTTTAAGGAATTTTTTGAGTTGGTTAATGAAGTACCTAAATTAAATATCGTATTTAATGATAAATATTATATTTATCATATACATAACTTGTTAATTTACGTAATTTGTAAAATTTGAATAAGTTTAAATAGTTTGATCTTATAAATAATCACATAAACGTATTGCGCATATCACATCATTTATTTAAATATACTCACAAAAAAATATTGTAGATATCGGTACGTAATATTTGGTATATTTCGAATCGAATTATTGGATTTATGTCCAGTCAATTTATGTCCAATCAATCGGAACATAATATAAGTTTATGTAAGTAATCAGAACATAATATAAGTCATTGTTAGATTTAGTAATTTTTCCCGATCAAGTTATGTAGTTGAATGGGTACCTGCCTATACAATTATACATTCATTGTTCGCTTCGTACAGTAACTTGTACATGTCTGTGTGTAAACAATATCACAAATCTATCGTGATATCGTACGTTCGTATATAACATTGCGATATATATATGTACATTAAGTACATGAGTACATTAGTGTTGGGAATAATCCAGTGCGGTCTGTATTTATATACGTATTCAAATAAACAATTTAATAAAACATAATTGTTAGTGGATACGAGTCGTATGTACATATGTTATGAACAAATAATTTAAAACCAATAAAATAAAATAATTATTTCACAATACCTAATTAAATAATACGAAGCGTATGTACATACCTACCTAAACCAGTTAACTGGGATAAATTATATACTTTATATATCTAAATGTACAGGCGATTAATTGAATATTAACAGAGACAAATTATATACTTTATATACCTAAATATACAGTCGATCGATTAAATATTAACTGGGGCAAATTATATACTTTTATATACCTAAATACAGGCGGTTAATTGAATATTAACTGTGACCAATTAATATAATTGAATATTATTTTTATACTTTATACTTTTATACCTAAATATACAGCCAATTGATTAAATTTTAACTGGTACAAATTAAATATTTACATAAATACAAATAATACCTAGATACTTTATACCTAAATTAAATAGTTAAATAAATACAAATAATACCTAGATACTTTATACCTAAATTAAATATTTACATAAATACAAATAATACCTAGATACTTTATACCTAAATTAAATATTTACTTAATTACCTTATATCTAGATAGGTATTTTTTGTATACCTAAACACAAATAATACCTAAATACCTTCTCAATATGCCTAACACTACCGGATCTTCGTCAAGAGCAGAACCGGACAGAACGTTCATTATTTTGACGGCAAAAAAAGAACGCCTTTTTACGCGGATTAACGATCTTTACCGTATGATGAATAACATTTCTAGCTTCGAGTCAAGGAGTCTAGAAAGGTTTCTGGCGCAATCAGAAATGCTGGACGACATGCGTAGTCAATTTGAAGGTATAATATATGACATCAATGATCATCAACTCAAATCGAATCCAGAATACGTTCCAGATCTCCAACCTTTAGACGCATTTGACGACATGTTTCTGGAGGTTAAACGCACTCGTAATAAAATCGTGCAAGCACCTCGACCAGACACCTATTCGCGCAATGAAAAACGCGTCATTAATCTGCCCGCAATAGAGCTGGCTAGTTTCGACGGTAAGACCGAAAACTGGAATAAATTCTATGAGACCTTCAAAGCAAATGTTCACGAAAATGAACAACTTACGGATTCACAGAGAGTTCAATATTTAATGGGCAAACTTACCCATGGTGCTCTGAGAATTACCGCGGCCATTGTGCCCTCCGGCGAATCTTATAAAATAATCTGGAATAACTTAGTTAAAAAATATCAAGATAAACGTGCATTAGCCACGCATTACCTAAATAATATTCTCGATGCCCAAAATTGCACAAATACGTCCGCAAGCCTTGATCAATTTATTGAGAATTATTCTGCATCCGTCGCAGCTTTGAAACAATTAAAAATCGACGACCTTATTGATTTTGTGTTATTACACGTCGCATTGAGGAAAATTGATCCTCAAAATATTCAAACTTTTGAACTGTCATTTCGCGATAAAGAAATTCCTTCGTATGATGATTTTGTTTCATTCATACACGACCAAGTGAAAATATTAGAACGTTCTAATGGCAATAGCGTGGCAAATAAGCCACATGCCCCCAAATCACCTCGGTCGACTTATAAATCTTTCGTCGCCAGTGACCAGAAAATACCGAATACTAATTCAGAGAAAATTTGTATTTTTTGTAACGCCACTCAACATCAAGTTAATAATTGCCACAAATTTAAAGGCCTGAAGTCGTCACAGGCTCGATTCGAATTTATAAAATCGAAACGTGGGTGCGTGAATTGTCTTAGTGGTACGCATACGGTAGCAAACTGCAAATCGTCGTTCGCTTGTAAGTTATGCACGAAAAGACATCATACGACTTTGCATTTTAACGGAGAAGATAATGTCAGACCGCTACCTACTTCGACGCCATCTCACACTGACGTAGTGTGCAATTGCAATGCGCAGCATACTTCGAGCGGAAACGTTTCAATGTCCCTATGTGCCGAGGTGAAACCAAGCTCAGCGAATTTGTTGGCAACTGCGCAGGTTTATGCGAAACAGAATAATGGATATAAAAAAATAATACGATGCCTCATTGACAATGGCTCACAAAATAATTTGATCACTGTCGATTGTTGTAAGGCACTGAATCTTACGATAATTCCTTTGAGTAACTCTATCGTCAAAGGGATATGTTCAGCATCTCGTCCTATTATAGGATATGTGTATATAGACATTGAGTCACGCTTATACTCCTGTAAGAAATACAAGATACATGCGCTTGTCGTAGACTGCATCACAGATCAGTTGCCTACTCATTATATAGCCAAGGGTGATATGGGCTACTTAGAGGGATTACCCCTCGCGGATTTGACGTGGAATATTCCTGGAAATATAGATGTCGTTTTAGGCGCACAACTCTTCCCATATATTTATTTAGGAAACAAGGTAGAATCAGGAAGTAGGGCACCTCCCGCTTTATTAACCGCGTTTGGCTATATCCTAATGGGTGATTACGATAATAATGTTTCCGATACGAGTACTTCGTTCTCAGCACTTGCAATTAATGATTTAGTGCAAAAGTTTCCGCAGTTAGATAAAATACTTAACATACAAAATTTGAGCCCAGAGGAGACAGAGTGTGAAGATCTCTTTACTGCATCTTCTGTCACTCACGCTGACGAAGATAGATATTCTGCTGCTTTGCCTCTCTGTAAAGACTCGAATAATCTAGTTAATTCTCGTACTGCCACCCAAAGCCGTTCTATGGTTTTGGAGCGAAGATTTAAACAACCATCTAATTTACAAGAGAGTTTTAATTTTAGTGCTAAAATATATTCAAGGTTGTTATTAAATGACGTCCTTCATCTTGATCCTAATTTGCAGGCCAATTTATTTTTACGTTTTCTTGAATTTCGTCTTTTTCCCGTCACTAAGACAGTGGATATAAAACAAATGTGTTTAGAGACTGAAAATTCTAGTAAGCATCGTAAATATGTGAGGATGTTTCGATTTGTAAACAATGATCTCACATGGACCTTTAAATTTAATCTGGTCCACTTCATAATTAATACTAGTTCATTCTTGGCGATAAAGATTTTACGCCAATTGGCTCATTATATGAGACCACATTCCCCAGATGTTGCCAATGTGGCAGAGTCCAAACTGTATATGGGCGACCTGGTCTATTATATTAAAGATGAATCCAGAGTTACACGCTCTTTCAGAGAACTAATCTCACTATTCATGACCCGCACGTTTGATTTGATAAAATTGCCTAATAATTCTCAAGTTGTACTCAAAACCCCTTCAGAATCTCATTTAAGTGTAGTGAATCTATCTACTTATTCTGACAATGCCTCTAAGATTTGGGTCCATTATGGGAACCAGTTGACGACAGCTTCTCCTTTACAACATCTTATATTTGGGAGAAGTGTATAAAGCGGAATATACTCCCCATAGTCGCCCGCTTATTTGATGTCCTCGGTTTGGTCACCCACATTATTCTATACGCTAAATTTCTCATTAAGAAGAATCTTTATAACATTCATTGGGATGATACGCCTTCTGAGAATTTTATTAAAAAATTCTCGGTCCTCACACGCATTGGAGGCAGACTTTCCAATTCGGACTTACTATTTGAGGCGAAACATCCACTTCTACTTCCCAAACATGACCATGTAGTGGATCTTCTTATTGATCACTTGCATGTTAGGAATTGTCACACTGGCCCAGGACTTCTTGTTTCCATATTGCGACAACGGTATTGGATATTAGATGCCAGAACCGTCGTTAGGAGAAGAGTTCGGAAATGCAATTGCTGCTTCCGGCTAAATCCTTCGCACCCTACGCCTCCTGATCGTCCTGTTGAGGTCGGGACTGTTGTGTTGGTGGGAAAGGAGGACTCGCCTCCGTTAAGTTGGCCGTTGGGCGTTATCACCGAAATTCACCCGGGGTCAGACGGAATTGTGCGAGTCGCGACCGTCAAAAATAGATTTGGACATTTTAAGCGTCCGGTAATCAAATTATATCCGATCCCGACGCAATAATTAATATATCTTTAAATATTTATATAACTTAAGATTTACTTTATACTTTATGTGATTAGTTATGATTTTGTTAATTTAGACATAAGGTTTTTCATACTCTCCTAAAGCGAAAGTTACTCGCGTTTCTTCTATTTTATTTTTATTTCTTTATTTTTCGTTGAAAATTCTCCGAATTTCCAAGGCGGGGAGTATGGTTGAGCAATATTCATTTGCCACAGTAATTACATAATTTATTTGAATTATTTATTTCAAACAGGTCAACTGTAGGACCAGTCTGCCATCTGTGAATTAGATAGTCACTTATTTGTTATGCTTTCTCGACGTCTGAGCAACACAGGTGGGCGGATATGGTTTGAGCCATCGATATGGAAGACTACAGTTTTTTTGACCAGTTGTGGTCGCACGTTGTCGCCCGTCAGCGGTACACGGTATTGTCACATTCGTCGACAGATCAAGTTATGTCTTGTCGAGGAAAAAATAGCTATAATTTATTTGTGTTTTAATAATTACGCCACGGGAGGTTTGTTGTGTGTGAGACTTGTGAAGTGGACGAACCATCATCTCCATCATACCAGGACCGGAGATACGAGTTCTGTGCTTGCGAAGGCTGGAGACCCCTCACAAGGTAAGTGGCTGTCTCATATTCGCAGAAGGATTTACAGGCTTTCTTCGGTTGACTTGTTGACACATACATAATTCCTACCCCATCACACTGAGCGGGAAGTTACGCCCCCGCTCATTCAGGGTTTATCCATAGCTTACTTATATTACCCCACCACGTAGATAGTGGAAGTCTTTTCCTTTCCTAATTTCTGGGAGTGCTTAAGCATTTTGCATCGCATGCTTTTCTGTATGGATTACAGAACAAAAAAAAATAATATCTAATTCAAAGGGATGGTATGATGTGTATGGTGAAAGAAGACAATATTCGATAAGAACTATCCTACGCATACCTAAGCAATCAGCCATTTTGCTTGATTCATGAATATGGAAGTGGGTATGTGGCGATCTGCTCACTCTTCCAAAAAAGGAAATATTGTTATGGTATTTACGTTTGCATAAGTCACCTAGGAATTTCATTATAATATAAAAGCTAATTCGCCTACAGATTACACAACACTTTGAATATCTTATTTTGTAATCGTAAATGACATAATTTAAAAAAAAAACGTTTGAGCGGACATTATGCTGAGCGTTTATTGTACACCAAAGAAGAATACTCCTTATTTATTCAGTTTTTCATAGACAAAAAGCATTAAGCATAGAAAAAAGTAGCGTGCGTGAGATACTTCCAAACACTCGTGCCAGCAAAGTATCAACTTTAATATAACCCCGCTTATTACATTTCAGAATTATTAGATACTGTTATTGTAATATTGTCGTGTGTAGGATGAAAAGTTAAAATAGGACGACAAAATGTGATGAGACGATCACGGAAAAAAATAAAATATAATGGAATCTTAAAATTGAAACACCCATGGCAGGTACACAAATTAGTGTGTACGTATTAAAAAGGTTTACAAATCAAATAAATTTATATATACCTACAGGCAGCTGAATACCTCAGGATTGCCGCTTAAGGCAGAAATAATACACCTTTGCACACTTGTACATAAATTATATAAATAAATAAATAATAAGTAGAGTTCAACAGACAAGAGTTGCCTTCAAGAAAAATCGATGATATTTTAATCTCCTAACATTGATACCAATGCTAGGAAGAACTTGATTTATTTATTTATTTCTCCATTATAAAATAAAACCGGTACATATAATTAATAATTGTTGGGAAGGATGTACCATGTTTTGAGTTCGTACAATTAATCTGTGTCTGTTTTAACACTGACAATAACAACACAAATGTAGTTGCACATCTACTTCAAGCTACATATTATGTACATGAAATATTAAAAAAGAAATGAAAAAAAAAATAAGTATATTTATAATAATAATAATAATAAAAGACTTTTATTGAATGAAACAACGTTGCGGACTTATTTCCCGCAGGCAATCTCTACCAGTCAACCACCATGGTAAATACAATCAGTTACAGGTTAAGAATATCATTATCAGTTAAAAATACAAATAGAAAAAAATATATATATAAATAAATCATAAATTAAAAATACAAAATAAATATAAAAAACAAAAAAATAATATATGTATAAATAAGAACAAGTAAGTATAAAAAAAAAACATCAGATAGATACACTATGCTTATTGGATGGAGGATAGGAGAGGAGAAAGGAAGAGGGATAAAGGGAAAAAGACGTTAATTTGTGTTTATGTGGATAGAAAGTGTGACTTCAGACGCTTTTTGAATGCTAACAAATTAGTGGCATCTCTGATACTCTCCGGCAATAGATTCCACATCCGAGCTGCATGAACTGTGAACGAGTAAGTATAGGTAGAGGTGTGGTGTATTGGTATTGTAAGTGTGTAACTTATAGTATGTGAAATAATCTCTCATTCCAAAGTGTAGTTTTGTTGATTTGTGGGAGAAAATAAAGCAATCAAAAAAGGACGCAGAATTAAACTAAGCATTCAGCAATAGCGAAAAATTCAATCTATCAAAAAATAAAGAGTTGATCAAATCAATCAATTAAATCAATGAAAAAAGCGATAAAAAAAATTTGTATACTCTTGTCTGGAGTGAGCTGCTGTATGCTGTAGATTATGAGCCGGAATCTGGACGTCTGGCTGCCATCGATATAAGGTGGTATATTATGTAACTTGCTAGGATCTATTGGTCAAAATGGTCAGGCCATTCAAAACAACGTGGTACTGAGGAGAGTCGGAGAAACGAGACAACTCCTAAAGAGGGTTGCCAAACAACGCTCCAAATAGATAGGCCATAACATCAGGCACCTCGTCTTCTTGGTACTATCGCCGAAGGAATGACGGAAAGATAGAGATGAAGAGGCTGGCGGACAACAGAGATATGTTGAGAGATGTAGTGCTAGGTGCAAACCAGTCTTAGGATTGAAAACATGAAGAAAAACAAGTTTTTCAATCGTATAATGATCTGCCAGAATGTGTGAGGTATGCGTCAAGTCTTGCCGCTTTTCGTCGCCTAGATGTTAAATACTTGTATAGAGGAAAAGTTATTTTAATATATTGTGTTTCTTTCTTTTACGTTCGTTGGTATTTTTTTTATTTCTTATAAGTCACACAATGTATGACCGCCGTGGCACAGTTGGTAAGCCGTTCGGTTTCTGTGCGGGCGTCCTGGGTTCGATTCCCAGCAGAGGAGAAATTTATTTAAATTCGTTTCTCACGCAAACATTACTTCTCTGGGCTGGAAACACTGGTTAGTTGGAAGAAATTGCCATACGGCAATAAACTCGCCACTTGCACAGGGTGCAAGGAAGTATTTATTATTATTATTATTATTATAATGTATAGTTAACTTTTTTTCTAATTTATCTTTGATGGCGCTACAGCCCAAATCGAGCCTTGACCTCCGCTAACTTTCGCCTCCATCCCATCCTGTTCTCTGCTGCTACTTTACAGCTCCTCTCCTGGAGAAGTTGAGCCGCATCCTTTCTAACCTAATCTTCCTACCGTAGCCTTAGTCTTCGTACCCTTCTTGGGTGTCCAGTCATGATTCGTTTCGGCACCCGTGAGGTTGACATTCTTTGTACATGTGCAGCCCATCTCAGTCTAAGTAATTTAATGTGTGTTGAGATACTTTGGGTCTGATATACATATGTTGTACAACTCATTGTTACGTCTAATGCACCATTTATCGCCATCCTTCACAGGGCTGCATATTCTACGTAGTACCTTTCTTTCAAAGGTGTCCAGCATTTCAGACATATTCACCGTTATGGTCAATGTCAATGTCAATGCATCCATTTGCCAACACTATTCTATGATCTTGTAAAGTGTGATTTTTGTTTTACGATGGACACTGCGAAATTCAAAATCCGGAATCAATGAAAAATATGTTTTGTTAGCTGACGTAATTCTTTTTCTTATCTCAGCTGGATCTTCATTATTTTCGGTCAGATTGGAGCCCAGGTAAGTGAATTGATCCACTACTTCTAACGAGTAGTTTTCCTTGAATTTCTCACTGCCTCTCGGACGATGCGCCGTGTTTCTGCTTTGTATAATTACTTTTGTCTTATCTTTGTTGATATAAAATCCTACTTCACGTGCTGATGTCTCTAAGGGGTCGAAGACTTCTTCAATGGCTGTCATTGATCTTCCTATAATGTTAGTATCATCCTCACAGCCGGCAATATAACTAGTTTTGTAGCAAATATTGGAATTGGTGTCCACTAAATATTTTCTTATCACATGCTCAAGCACGATGTTGAAGAGAGTGGGAGCCAGGCCATCACCCTGTTTCAAGCCCTGAGACCCTGCAAATGCCTCCATCAGTTCTCCATCTTCATTATACTTTTTTCATCTTGATTAAATATATTCAAATATGAATACTCAGAATTTGTGAAACGATTTACATATTATGACTACAAAGTAATATTTCATTTACCAGTAACTCTTTTGTGAATAGGTATATTTATCTGAACAAAACATGTTAAAATTGTTAAAATATTTAACGATTTAATATATGCTTATTTTACTGAGATCGTTCCGGTATTATTTTCAGAGAAAAACACATTTACCAAACGACATGAAAAACACTATAGACTTTTATGTAGAGATTATGACACAATTCTTTTAACGACACCATGTTTGGCAAATTCGACACACACACGATTTACCTCATATTGCTAAAATAACCTTTAACAAATCACATAAAAATTCGTGGAATGAAACATAGTCACGTCTAAATAACAAAAGTAACGACTTTGATTATTATGTATCATTTTTTTTATTTTAAAATACATCGAAAAGCATTTACATAATATTTTGCAATGCAAATAAAACGAGTGGGTTGTGGCCAACGCTAAACTGCTCACTAACAAGTCATTTTATAAAGTATTCAAATTTTGTATAGAAAATTTTCAGCATTTTCATGAAATGAGTTTTTTAAATTAATTTTTATTTAAATATTTTATTATGAAAACTTGATAACTCTTCAATGCCAATTTATTTAAGTGTAAATTTCAAAATAAAAATTTCAAATTTTATGTTTCCTGAGTTTGGGGTCACTTTGAAATATTTGACAGTTAAAAAAATTGAGAAGCACCATTCATATATCGCTCAAAATCTAATGGGGTCTAAGCGAGTATTAGATATATATATTTGCAAAATTTGAATAGAATCGAATGAGTACTTTAGTCTATAATCGATAAAGTAAAAATGAACACGCCGTAAATAACACACTGCACATAGCACACTACACACAGCACATAGCACACACACATATACATTGTGATGAAACTTTCAGAATACAATCTCAGCATGATACAAGTTGATAATCTGCAATAAAAAATACCCTTAAAAATTGCGAAATCACAACTCTCCACTATATCCCCTTGGGTTAGTGAGGAGTAAAAATCACAGCCGATCAATGATTTATAGTTATCGAAATGATGAAAATATCATGAGGTACTGAACTGAACTAACACAGATTGTACCTACAAGCATTTAAGGATATGGTATAAAACAGAACGAGTTACGATTATTGAGACGATGAAGGAATCTCTCTCAAGATGTTGAAGACTTAATTAATCCCAAAGAAAGCACTAAATTAAAACGTAACAGAAGTATGACGCAAATAAAAGGTGATGTGTTACTTGAAATTTGATACCAATATAATTCATCCTAATTAAGTTTATGAAATAAATTATTTCTTAGTGAAAATATTAAATTTCTAAACCTTATCATCTTTCCATTTCACACAAAATGATGTTTTATAACGTTATTATTGTTTACATTAATTATCTCAAAGATGTTTGCGTACTAATAAATATCACACGCGACATTAATATAACATGAAGTAACTAGGGGCAATGCTTTTAAGATAATTCTGTAATTTTTCGCTTGAGTTTAAAAAGCCTTTAAGGAAAATTGCTCGTTCAACCCCCCGCAGCCCCAGTCTTCCCGGTCGTTCAGCCTCCTTGGTTGAAATTCAGTTTTTTCGGAGTTCCTTTTTTTGCACATGGTATCATAAATATCAATTACTTTCATATTGTAAAGTCGACGCTGCGTGGACGATTAGTGGTGAGGGAAGATATTCGTGGTGCAAGTCTTATACGACATACGAGACTCATATCAATATCAAGACTGAAATCGTATCAGTTTGATCTAAAAAAATATGAATATAGACTGAATGCAAGATCAAAGTGAAACCAATATCAAAACTATAAAAATAATATCAAGCTATTCCAGCAAAGCTTCGTATTAAATTAGTCGTTTAATTGACATTTTAAACGGAGCTATGAAAATACACAATAAGTTTTATTTTAATAAGCTTAGATTGTTTAATAATATAAAAATATTATAGGCCGAATTCATTACATTATTTTGTTTATTTATTTTATTAACATTACATATGTTAAAAAAACATATTTCCCTTTATTGAGACATTTAAAAACTTTTGAGTTCCTGGTTCTTCTATAATATCCCAACTTCGTCTCTACGGAGATGTTAAAAATGTTGTCAGTAAAAATATCATTTGACTCCAGACAAGGAAAAAATCCAATGTTTGCGTATATGCAATTAAAAAAAATATACGATTTACATACACATTGGTACACGTAGGTAAACAAGCTAAAAATTAAATAATATTTCTGGCGCAGTTCAGAAGTGACATCTGTGCCAGATACCGTCATCTCATTTATAAGGACTGTAGCTTTCATTTCCTCAATAGATGGCGTTACAAAAAAGTTTCTTCGTTACTTCATAGATGGCAATAGTAACAATGAATTATTTTTATGTGAATTGTTACACATTATTCAAATATTAACTTTCAAAAATTACATTGATATGAAGGTATAATTGGTGAACGTTGCGCAAGTGCATAAAGTGATCATGTAAACCAGCCGATGACAGGTCGTAAGCCCTTTATATGCCTTGAGTTCCTGGTATTTCTATAATATCCCGACTTCGTCTCTTCGTCAAAAAAAATATTATATGATGGGTCGATAACGGAGCGGTTAGCGCACTGGGCTAGTAATCTACATAGTGGTCGTGAGTTCGAATCCTGCTTCAACCGATTTCGTTCACCTATAGTACAAGCATTTAAGCTCAATTTAGGGAATGTAATTAAAGAAGTATATTTACTTGTTTTACAAGGATATATTCATTTTAAATTAAAAAAAGTACAGAATTGTTGCTATGCAAAATGAAGTGAATATATTTTGTAAATCAGTCAAATTTAATACGTCTATTTTTTTTTAAATTTTAATTTTGAATTCATGATAGTCAGTTGCCAGTCTCAAATCTGTTTCGAGTTGGTTGAACAACACCACCCCATTGTATATGTAGTAGTGTTGTACAAAACTTGTATGTGTTAACGGGGTACACAATTTATTGACCCACTATATTTTGTCTATTAATCTCCACACGTACAACGGCCTTTCTATGTCTTCATGTATTTTAAATAGCACATTTTTTTAAAAATATTTTTAATAGGCCGCACTTGTAAATCATGAAATAGTTGTGAAGTTTTTGTCTTTTTAATAATTATTTCTTAGTATTACTAAATCTAACATATGTATCTAAACTTAATCACAAAAATTCGTTGAGGTCAATATTTAGTACGAAATTGTCATTAATTTTTGTATAAATTAAATCAATTAATTGGTTTATTTTAATGTAAAAGATTTTAAAGTCTAAATCTTATCTGAATAACTTTCACATGTAGCCCTACAGTTCAAGAACCGACGAAAAATTCACTACGAATTCGCTACGAAAAAGTAAGTCTTTGTCATACATTTGCTCATCTCTGCGGAGAACGGTCTCATCTGAACGAAGAATTTATTTTGAATTCAAAAGCCTCCCACTTGTAGTCGATTTAAAATACAATCTCATTGTCTCTCGCATACAAACCTATATTATACTATTTTTACAAGAACAAAGTTTCATTTTTCGATATCTCGAAAAACAGAGATTGCATCTCGTATTATACACGCGCTCGCATATTTCTAGTTTCATATTCACGCTTTTGATATGGGAAGTATTATATTATTATATTTATGTACATGACTTGTACATTATGGAGCCATCTTCGCTCAAATGCTAATATATTAAATTTAAATTTTTATGTGAGTGTCTGGGCGACTTAAAACAATAAGAGACGATCCAGTTTCTTCTTCTTCTTTGGTTTTAATCTTGGGGATAGGGAATTGATCATCTCTCGATCGTTCTTCAGCAACTCTCTTAAACTCTGTGTAGGAGGTACAATTCATGTCCTCGCACACCTGTTCAAGATATTTCCGGCTGGGACCCGTTTATCCGGACACTTCAAGGATGTGCCTACCATGTCAAATATTATTTTACACGCACCCAATAACAAGTTTCAGTTTGTTTAATTTGATTTTACATTACTTCTCGGACAACTAACATGTGCTTTGTCAAATATTAATGTACTTTTGGCATTTATCGTCTCACAGAGTCAAACTGAAAACAGCAGATAAAAAACTGTGTCTCCATCGGAAATCGAACCCGCGACCTTTCTCTCAGGAGTCAGATATCTAAGTTAATTTGCCACGAAGACCGATATACATAAAAGCTTACTTATGGGGATTAATTTAATAAGTACACTGAAAAAAATAATTGTGACGACCGAACTAGCTACCTGCGTTATTAGTCAAACTTTTGTTATCAGTAATAAAAGTTTTTTTTTTTAAATAAAAATGATTATGTCCTTGTTTAACAAGTACATATAGATCTTCCTACGTTCCCTAAAATAAGCATATAAATTCTTGTGCTATAGGTGAACGAAATCGGTCAAGGCAGGATTCGAACTCGCGACCACTGGATTACTAGCCCAGCGCGCTAACCGCTCTGCCATCGACCCATCTAAGTTAATACCCAGTTAATCTATTTATGACTTTAGTGTTTAACTCAGGGTACAAAATATTTAGTAGTACTAAATGAACTGTTTTGTAGTCACTATAGTTCGGTTAATTTTAACATAACTTTTTTTTTCAGTGTATATGTCTTAGAACCAGCTCTACATGAAGTCCAACTCTACATATTTGTTCAGATATTATTTGACAAATATAATTTAATAATGTACTATTTCATCAAAGGATTCATTTGGTGACCAATTCAATTTGCTATCTCTTTTATGTTAAAAGAATTTGGTTGAAATTCTATTTAATCTACGGAAATCATAAAAATCAGGAAGCTGAGTCAAGAACGTCCATTAAATGCAATATATACGTTCATTGTTTCTAAGACCATCGCTGCTTTTTATATTCCTAGAAATAAAATCAATGTTTGAAGATGTGTTGAACAATGAAAACATAAAAAGGTTCTAGTTGTCAATTTTCCCATTAACTCAAGAGTGACATCATTAACAGCACAATACCTGGAAGAGGCGTGTCTTTCCACAATCTTAGAAAAGTGTAGCCACCATTAAACCTTTTCAAAATTTTAATCCGAAGACGAAAACGTTTACTTTGGTAAGTTCATCTTAATTTATACATTACTCTCCAATGCTATGTTAGAGTTAAAAATTATGATTTTGCAATTTTTTATCGTATTTTTAAATAAATAATAATATTTTATTTCATAAACACACTACACGCCAGAAAAAATCAAGCTAGCTTAAAAGCCAAATAAATACTATTAAAATATACTGCATCTTCGTTCGTCTCACTCTTGCACATTTCAACTAGTCCTGCGCGATAGATAGAGAAAATATTCGTGTGTGACGAAGTCGTTCTGCTTGACGTACCTTCGGACTTAACCGAATATCACACTTTATGGGGTCTTGTTGATCATCAAATATATTAATTTAATTTTTCAGAGAGATATATTTTAGGGTGAGACAAAAAAAGAACTTTGGAAAGAAGCCGTGCTGCCTTTCAAAATTCTCTTTGAACGTGGCTCAAAATACTGTTTTGGAAATACATTATTTATTATTTAATTAACCTAATAACGCCAGCATCAGGGTGTGACGTCATAGCCGGGTGGTTTATTCCGAACCAGACTCCTCGTCAGCTAATAACGCGCGATCTTCACTTTGATAAAACAAAATCCAATTCAAAGTTTTGCCCATTATCTGCTTTTTGCCAGTCATCGTCAAAACGACTTTAAACGTCGGTGATAGTCGAAATAATTCAGACGCCCATTTGCGCACGCGAAACCCGCAAAAAAGAACTGAAAATGTCACCAATTTACATAATGATATTTTTATTTTGGTACGTAGTAAATTAAATCGGCACTACCTATATACTTTATATGTTTAAGGAATATTTTAGAGACGAGGAATTAATGGAATAACCGTCGAACGTGGTCAAACAGGGTCAAAATTATTGATATTTTACACGAATATCATTAGAAATAAATACATAACTGGATAAGTACAAAATACATCAGTAAAAACCTTAAAAATAAGATACAATACCAAAGAAAATATCCATAGTAGGTACAAATCTAGATCACATGAAAATTCTTCGAAACACAATTGTTCGAATGCGCAATTGTACGAATAACAATTTTTCGAAAATCAGTTATCAGAATGACAATTTTCCGAAAGCAAATTATTCGAATTAACATTTGTTGGAAAACCAATTAACCTAATTTAATATATTTTTGTGTCATTGTGTTGCCTCCTTTGACATATTTGTTGGCAGTAAAATATATTCGATGAAGCCTATTATTACTTGTTGTATTATTATTGGGTACGTATGTTTGCACATTTTTAATAACTGATATTTGACAGCGCGGGATAGCCTAGTTTGTACACCAGTTTGTGTTTATCTAGTATTCACACCAATTTATTTATTTTACTTTAATATTATAGTTACTTTTTTCAATATATAATGCAACTGGCTCACGCCAGTCGCAATTATAACTACAAACAAACCTAACCAACCTATGTTCACCAAAGTATTGTAGGTTTAGGTTTAAAAAATAGGTGTACATCCTAGGATATCTGACAGCGCGGTGCGTCGCCATGTTGTTTATTCCATAGATTTTCATTATACATAATATACTATGAAGATGTAGTACTCCGTGCAAAAAGTGAGTCATTTGTTTTCGATTCATACAAAATTTGCTAACTACGACATCTAGTATATTACAATAAAAATCTATGGTTTATTTCTCTCACAATACTACCAACATGACGTCATAAAAATTCGAACAATTGTAAATTCTGAGAAGTGTGTGTTTGGAAAATTGTTTTTCGAAAAAATGTGATTCGAATAATTGCCATTCGTAAAATTGATTATCGTAAAATTGAGCATTCGAATAATTGTTTTTCGAATAATTTTCCTGTCAACACAAATCTAATGGGTAGGGGACGAAATATCGCCACTATTTTAAGGATGTGATAATACCATTAACAATCACAAAGTACAAAATTATAATCTAGATGATATGTTTCTATGAGAAATATCTAAAAAATATTTTCCCTTGATTATTCATAAGAAAATAAGGACAATACCGTATTCTATTATTTGTATCATGATACAATTCATTCATACGGAGGGAAAAATTATATCATTACGTAGAAATATTCTTCTGAACTACATAAAAATTTATTACATGTTCCTAATAAATACATATTCACCACTAGTTGGTATAAATTTATTTCTAAAGAATTTATCATTCTTTATTTCCATATTGAAGCCATCTTAGCTATTATTTAATTAAGGTACAAACAATTTTCATTAATAACTTGAATATTTCAAGTTTTAAATAAAACTACTTAGACCTTTTAGTCATAATAAATTATTTATCTAATTACTTAGCCAAAGTAACCTTTTAGTTCTTTGTATTATTTAATTACTTCACTTCTTTTAAAACAAGTTCCCTTCCCGTACGGTATATATTTAAAAATTCAAGTTTTCTCTTCATTGCTGTTGCGATTCACACTTTCGAGTTTTTGCGATTCAATTCGAACTAAAAATATGTATATGTTTCAAAATTTTTGGTTAACAAATGGTTTTGGTTTTGTGGTGCACACTTCGATGCATACTTGTAACAATATTTTTTATTTATTGGGTACCTACATAGGCGTTGAACTGTATCAACTGATTGTAGTGAGCTCAATATTGACTGATCGGTCAGTATTGAGGTTACCTGTTTTTGGTGCGTGTGCGGATGACTAATTACTCTTCATAACTTTTTCTTTAGATTGTTTTAAATTACTTACTTATGTTAAGAAAAAAATGCAATTGTTAAATATATTACTTAGTTTAAATTAAATTATTTAAAAGAACCTTTAAAAGGTTTATAAATCGATTCATATAACATAGCTACTGTAAATTTTTAATGTAAACTGTTAGTTTGTTTAAATCAATAAAATCAAATAAAAATTATATGCAGGGTGCAAGTAAGTGTTGCTTATTATTATTATTATTATTATTTAAAATCAAATCAAATAATAACATATAGATTTTCAACATCTGTTCAAAAGTTTGTTTTTAATTGTTTATCATGACATTAATATAGTCTCCAATTATTCGTTAAAAGCGGGATATAAGTCCTGGATTCGTTTTTCAAAATCACAGTATTTTTTTCACTGGAAAATGACCATTTATATATATTTGGAGGTAAATAATTAAACAGGCAGGACAACGTCTGCCAGGTTTTACTAGTAGTATATATGCAAACATTGGATTTTTGTCACTGTCGGAAGTCAATGATATTTAAAAAAAAATATTTCTCAATAGAAAAGAAGTTGTAATATTATAGGAGAACCAGGAAATCAAGGCACCCTCAAGGCTTACTATCTATCAACATTATTTAAAAAAGTTTATTTGTCACTTCCATACATGGCTATGGTGTTCTCAGCTTATTTCTGAGCGAACAGATATTGATGAGTAATATAATAATACATATACAAATTTCAAAAATTTAATTCATAAGGGAACTTCACAACATAATTGATGAACGTTGCGCAACCGATTAAACAGATCACGTAAAACAGCCGATTACAGGTCGTAAGCTTCCCGATTCTCTTATAATATTCAAACTTCGTCTCTATTGAGATATGAATTTGTCAAAAAATAACTTTTTTCACGTTCAGTCAACAACGCAATATGTGCTATTGGATCAAAACTATAATTTTGAATCTGATTTAGCATTATACAAGGTGTCTGAATAGAAAGTTTATATTTGTATACAGAGCGTTATGTGGAGATGTTAGACGACTTCTTGGTGCCTGAACTGCAAAACCTTCCTGGATATAACCAAAAGAACATGGTACCAGCAGGACGGAGCAACGTCACACACGTCCAATACATCTCTGCCACGAGTTCGTGAAATTTTCCCAGGCAAATTGATCTCCAGGATAGGTGACATAAATTGGCCTCCACGCAGTCCTGTAGACTTACGCGACGTCCTACGTAGGCGATTCAAAGCGAATGCGAAGCGGCGCGGCGCGAAAATAACAAACAGTCGGTAACTATGGTAGTGTCCTACGTTACCGACCGCGAGTTGGTTTCGATGCGGCGCGGCGCGATGCGAAGCAAACGCGATCAGTTGGTTTGATATTTTCGCGCGAATTGATAGCGGCGCCATTGTTTTTTGACATGTCAGAAACAGAAATTTAAATTTCTGTCCATGAACGTTCCATATTATGGGACAAATTATTATCGAACCGCGAATTTTAGGATTTGGCAAAAATAAATGGGACTACAAGTAAACACATTATTTATTATTGCTATTTTACAATAGGATGTTGTTCAAAACACACAAAGTTTTCTCTCGCTTGCACGAATGTCAAATTTTGATATGTTTCCCGGAAAGATGTAAATTCAGTCTCATTTATTAATTCAAGATCACGTAATTCTTCATACAAATTGTGATATTCCCCATAAATATGCCTCTCTAAGTACACAATATTAGTTTCACTTCTCTGCCGTACATATTTCTTGAGTATTCGCTTACGTAATCCATGACAGTAGCTGGCGGTAGAGGGAACGATTCGCGCACACGTAGGACAGAGCCGCCGCGTCGCACCGCATCGCATTGAATTCGCTTGTATCCGCACCGCATCGCTTCGCAATCGCGTTCGCTTTGAATCGCCTACGTAGGACGTAGCTTCTCTCTTGATACTCGAATCCGATCCCGATTTCAAATGTTCATTTAGAACTTATCTATCTGCCGTTTGCGTATATTTAAATGAACGACTATTACCTACTATTATAACATACCTCCCTACCGCATTCATTCTCCGTTACAAAGGTAGGTTCTTAGCGAGTCGGATCGTATTGGGATCGGATTTGCAGTGGAGAGTAAGGCCGCTGATTTAACCCCTATGGACTTTTTCCTATGGGGTTATCTTAAATCTAAAGTTTACGCCATTAAACCGACTTCCCTGGCGCATTTGAAAGAAAAAATATCCGTCACGAAATGGTAACCATCACTGAGTCCACCTTCCGAGCCGTCATGAGTAATTTTACTGTTCGATCAAATGAGTGCTGCGAACGCAAGAGTCTACATTTGGACGATATTATGTTTAAGAAATAAATTCCCAAATTGAGTACTTGAATAATTAATAAATATTTTTTCGATACACGGCTTACTTTTTTTTAAATCGATCAACTAACGCGACGTCCTACGTAGGCGATCCAAAGCGAACGCGATGTGGCGCGGCGCGACGCGAAAATAACAAACAGTCGGTAACTATAGAGGTGTCCTACGTTACCAACCGCGAGTAGAGTACGATGCGGCGCGGGGCGATGCGAAGCGAACGCGATCAGTTGGTTTGATATTTTCACGCGAATTGAAAGCGGTGCCATAGTTTCTTTTGGTAAAGTATAATATATCATCCACATCCTTCCCACATTTCATTACTTTTTCAAAACTTTTTCTGGTCTATTTTTTTTGCACTGTTTTTTTTTTATTTTTTATTTTTTTTTCTCTCTTTTGAACTTGTTACTTATATACATTTGTGAACTTGTTACTTATATACACTTGTGATGAGTATGTAATAGGTCTCTTTTTTGTACATCTATTCTTTTATATAATTTTCAATTTGACTGTATACTAATCCAAATAAATAAATAAATATCAGAATCACGATTCGCGTGCACGCAGGACAGAGCCGCCGCGTCGCCCCGCATCGCTTTGAATTCGCGTGTAACCGCATCGGATCGCGTTCACCTTGAATCGCCTACGTAGGACGTTGCGTAAATATAAACATATTTTTTTTTCTTTAAAACCTTTTCCTCTCGTAAATACTTCCTTTCACCAAGCTATGTGATATGACAAATATTATAGAAAAGTGACAATGTATGTATTATATGATAATATTTTGTGTTCCATAATAATACAATAGTATCGTTTTCGTCAGAAATAACAATACTGTAGGAACTGGTAGGAAGGAGCCCATGAAACATGTCTAGGAATCACGTATTACCTTAATGTCCAATATCACGAACCGTCACGGAGTATAACAGTTTTGTGGTATAAAAACCAATGATTATATCATTCAATACCGTTTTCTCTCCATAGTGTTACATGAAGGAAACGCCATATTGTAATGGTACATAATATTAGTTATGGTTATTTTTATATTCGATAGACTACATAAATCGGAAAAATCTAATAAAAAAACACCAAAATAGGTCTAGGTATGATATCATTTCTTCTCACTTGGAATTATGACTGGAAAAAAACGACTACACTCAATTACTCGACAAATCGTAATAAATTAATTGGAAATTTTTAATCTTATCTAGAATATGTAGATTGACGGCAACATGCATATTCTTGTACTTTCCAAGTATTGTTGCTATCGAGTGCGGGTATAATATTTGGTAGGACCGCTGTCAGTCTGCTGATTCATGTATAGTTATTAATGATCTGTATATAAATATGTGTATGTATGTTTTATATCTATTTTTTTCTTCATATTTTTTTCACTTGTTTCCTGCCTTAGCACTTACCTTTTTTTTACTTTTTATAAATAACTAATGTTATTAACAAAATAATTTTGACTATTTTTAAATTGGTATACCCACAGACAGGCTGTGCCTTGTGGGATTTTTGTGTGCATGGTTGATTTATTATAATTGATATTATGTTTATGTATATTGTATGTTAACCGTGTACCAAATCTTAAATAAATAAATAATATCTGCCTCTATGTAGAACCATTTGGGCAGTTCGCTAGAGGAACTTATTCCAACAGTCGATGGCGAAATTATCTATAATTGAAGAATACGTATCAAACTATAAACACTTAAACACAAATTAATAAATATTTTAAGATATTTAGTTTTCTACATTTAAAACATGAAGGTTTGTATGTCAAGATACGATAGTACCTATGGAGGTCAGTTTTTTTCCTACCCAGAACATGAAAGCAGCTGATGGCATGTGTGTATTTTGGAGATTAAGTATCAAACTATTGAGACCTCGAAGATACTGTGTAGTGTATACTTGCCTTACAAATTGTATGAAACGATACGAAATAAAAATTGTTAAAAAAAAGTTTGAGATGTACTACTACAATTTTCATATTTTTTTTATAGAAAATTAAATTATCTATTTGGGTTTTTTTGAAAATACTTGGGAAATGTAGGCAGTTAAACACCTAAATTTATCATAAAAATATGTTTTTTTAGTAAAAAAATCGAGATTTTATATTTGTCTATATTTATGCCAATTTTTAGAGTTCTACCTTATATGGTTTTTGAGATATATGGAAAATATAATTATATTTCAATAGTTGATAACCCCTGATTGAAAAAAAAATTCGATTCTGAGTATAAAGTTTTGTAGGTCAATAACTATTTATATATTCTGATCAAAAGTTATAAGGGGGGGATTTTGAGTATAATACTTTTGTGGGCCTATAACTATATATGTTTTCTAAAATTTTAGGCTCTGTGCATCGAGTGGATCAAAAGTTATTAGAGGGACACACACAGACACACTACATAAATGTTCTACTCCAGATTCTGATTAAATCCATATATGTATATATAACATATACCTATGCTGCGAAGCCTCTAAGTTGGTGTTTTTTGACTTCAAAGTTGGAAAAACAAGGTTTTTTACTGTGATAAATTTATGTGTTTAGCTGCCTATATTTCCAAAGTTTTTAAAAATATCGAAAAAAGCCGAAACAACCCAACTGACTTTTCGTAACAATTTTTATAAAAATTGAATTTAGTGACGACATCGTTTCATACAATTTGTAAGGCAGAATACACTACACAATAACTCACTCAATAGTTTGATACTTGATCTCCAGACATACATACATACCATCATCCTGTTTTCATATTTTGGGTAGGAAAAACAGACTGACCTCCATAATATCCTATCCCAACATATATACCTACATTTTTATATTGAAAACAAAATATCTTAAAATATTTATCAATTGTTTAAGTGTTAATAGTTTGGTACGTATTCTTCAATTATACATACTTCAGACAGTTGGATCACATGTGTAGGTAACTAACACATGTGCAACTAATGTTATGTAAATGATTTTTAAAAACGCCATTTTGTGAATTATACTTAATTCTTCATTATATGTTTTTTCAGTATTTATAGATTCATTATATTTTATTACTTTTAACTCAAACTTTTTTTTTGTTAATGAATATATCTTTGTTAAACAAGTACATATATATCTTCTTACATTTCCTAAATTAAGCATAAATGCTTGTGCTAGAGGTGAATGAAATCGGTCGAGGCAGGATTCGAACTCGCGACAACTGGATTACTAGCCCAGAGCGCTAACCGCTCGGCCATCGACCAGTCTAAATCTCTTAGCACTATTTATTACTAGTCTATTTTTTCTTTGTAATTTCTCTATGGGAAATAATGTGATGGGAATTCGTGTTAGTGACCTCAATTCAACCGCGTTTATTCTACTTTCATGCGTCTTCTGCCATGTCCATGTCTCACTCTCATAATATACCGCGAGCTTTACTTGCCTTGAAATGAATAGGTCAGCCACTACAGAACTCAATGCACCATTAACTCTATTACTTGCCATTTCTCTCTTTTGAATATATTTTTCCAATATTCTATAACGCTGAAAAGCTAATTGTCAACCAAATATTTATCAAATCAAAGGGCACTGATTATGTCCCTTGATTTGCTATCAACCCTATCGATTCCTAAATATCAAACACAAAAAATCTTTAATGACTATATTAATATGTTTATTATTTATATAGTCTACTACCACAAAACACATCGTCACAAAACTACAAAAAACACATAACAGCATGGATAAATAACACCGGTTCAGATCATATCACTTAACTTTCACATTTTTTTCTCTATATCAATATAATTTATAATTTAATTCAAGAACTTTACACATAATGTACTATTTATGTTACACAACTGTTCAAATGAACACCTCGGCACAGGACTTCCTAGTGAGGTGTTCACCGTACCCTAGCAATTACACACTTATCAATAACACACATACAATCTAATATTTTTTTAATTTCATATGCGCAAACATTGGATTTTTTTTTCTTGTCGGGAGTCAATAAAAGTCATTGGTGAACATTGCGCAAGCGCATAAAGTGATGATAGGTCATAAGCCCTGTAGGTGCCTTGAGTTCCTGGTTCTTCTACAATATCACAACTTCGTCTCTATTGAGATGTAAAAAAGTTTGTCAATAAAAATAACACACATACACACACTTACATATATGCACACATATACTTAACTTCTAATATGTAATTGAATTTGTAACTTTCTCTTTGTATTATTAATAAAAATAAATAAATACATAAATTTTTCATAATACTCTTTTCGATACATCTAAAACTTCTAAATTACGACTTTGGGAGGGATTTTGGAATGACGCCAGTGGCTTACATACTTGATCATTATTTTGTTACATAGTATAATGATCTCAGAACATCTAGATGAATTTTAAAATAAAACACTGTAAATATGGTTACAAATGGGCACCACTTTTTAGCGAAGAATTCAAACCGTAGCGGAAAGCTATTCTACAAACATTAACATGTTTCGTTGCAATTGTGTAAATTGAAAAGGAGAAAAAATGTTTATAGATTTAAGTGTACCATCCGGTGTCTGTTTTCTTACCAGACGCGGTACTTTTACATTCTTCCAAGTCGCAATAAAGCCAGGAATAAAATTGGCAATAGAGGGGTCTATGTAAGTCGTGAAATGGACCAACAAGGGTTTGCTGTAGCGGGGTTCGGAGAGAGTATTCATCTTAAAGATTAATGACCTGTGATAGAGAGGTAATCAACTCGACTTTCTTTTATATAGCTTTAATGGAAACGGAGGAAGATTTCATTAAAGTATTATTTAGCGTCGTGATAACGTCTTTCACCTTTGCAATCAATTTCTTAGCCACTCATTCTCTTATCTATCTACGCTTTTTGGGTTTTCTCGCTACAGTTTCAATTACATCCTTTTCTAACCAAACAGCCGCCTCACTTTCACGTACAACAGACCATAATTCACTTTGTAATTATTGATAAGATATCTAAGTTTTTCAATTTTAAAAAGTATTTTAATTTTGAATTGCAAACCGACGTTAATGAACTAGAACCAACTCTTTAAACTCACAAAAATACCATAATAATTGCTAGTGCAGTTGACAGATACTTCCCATCTGTACCTATCCCCATCTTCCTGACAAACCAAAACCCCTTCGTGCCTACATCCATACCTTGAACGTGGCAACAATAATCTTGCCCTTGTCCGCGCGCGAGTTGGCCACCTCCTTCAGTCACAATACTCAGTTGGCACCGTGTGCTTCTATATTACAAAACTCTACATACTACATATGTAATTCAGCACCGTACGCAGATCATTTTTAAATACGTTCGGGGAATTTGCACTTACACAATTACAGCCAAGTGTTGAACCAGTGACGTGAAGGAATTAAAACCACGCGAAAGGAAGAAGAAAGAAAACGGCTGACACAGTAAGTCCAATCTCTTCAAAATTTTTAGATCTTTTCCAATCTGTTACTTCTGTCGATATTTCTGTAATATATATTTTGACAAAAACATTAATAGCAACAATAAAGTAAAATAAACCAAAGAATTCATAAAAATGGACTATTCAAAATATAGAAAACATGTGATATTACAAATTGTAAAAAACGTAATATGATTTAAATAAGAATAAAAAAAAATTATATATAAATTTATAAAACGCCGTTTAGTGACAACCGTGGTCACCTCAAGGCGCATTAGCATCCAAATAGCATACATCAGCATATTTAAGCAATGCAAGAAGAAGTGATTGTGCTAACACCTCAATAGAGACGAAGTTGGGATATTTTAGAAGAACCAGGAACTCAGGCACCTACAGGGCTAACGACCTGTCATCGACTGGTTTACGTGATCACTATATGCGCTTGCGCAACGTTCACCAATTATGCCTTTATTAAGTTCCCTTATCAATGTAATTTGTCTCCCGACAGGTAAAAAAATCCAATATTTGCGTATATGCAATTAAAAAAATATATCCGAAAAAGAAAAGAATTTTGATACATCTGCTGAGAATGTGAACTGGTATTGCGTTTTTGTCTTATGACTTATAATTGTAAAACATATTTTAATTTTGCTTGAAGTTTCAGTTGTAATGCTTGTCAATCTTCAAATGAAATGTACTTTGTACCTACTACATTTTCAAAAATACATGGAAGGTGAACTTTATGGTGAAAGCTAGTAGGTAAGATATATTTTTTAGTATATTCTTCTTATTCAATGGCGCTACAGCCCATATCGAGCCTTGGCCTTCGTCAGTCTTCTTCTTTCGAAGTCATAATTGTCTTTCAAATTTACTGTATAAATTTGAAACAGATGATCACTTTGGAGTAAGAGGACGAAACGAATAAAAAAAGTATCACAGGATATTAAATTCAGAATCTTTGAATATATTTTAAAGTTTTACGTCTTCAAAATAATCATCTTCGTGTATAGCGACGTTTTCAACCACAGGTTAGCTTTTATAAAGGCGATTTCATGTTTCTTCACCGCTGCTTGGAAGATTCAAAACAAATTTATAATACAAATTTAAAATCAATCGCCTCAAATACATTGTTTCAAAATTGGCTGTCTTGTTTTACAAACTCTTTGTATATCTTTCACGCAGAATAATGTTTAATAAGTCGGCATCTGCCTTTATACGAACATGACATGTCATGAAAAACCAGCCATCATTTTGAATTTGGCCAATCGATTTTTATACGAGTACTCTATGACAACGATTTAGAATGACTCAAACAATAAAATAAGACATCACAAAAGAATCGTAAAATAAAAAAAAATACGTAAATACATACACGATAAATCATGATATTGGACATTGGATATTCAAAAACCCCTCTGTTCGTACAATACGGATATTCTGATTTATATTGTATGATTTATTTTAAAGCTCGGTTTAATATATTCCATTTGAAGAATAAATTTCACGGAATTTTTATTTCACCATATTTTTCATCCTTTCCTGTTAGGCATTATAATGTTAGATGGTTTCACTTTGATACATGATCGTAATTTGCATAACACTTTCTTGCACGCTGCACAAGCATTCGCTGAGTATGCCTGGTGAATTTTCTGCATTCACAACCACCTAATAATAATATATTTACCTACTATAATAACGGTACTCTGTCGTTATGGTATGTGATCTTCAGAATTTTTCCAGTAAAAGTTGATTGAATCCGTGATAAAATTACTTTTTAAAGAATGGAATTATTTCTACATTCACAACCACCAAATAATTGTTTATTAACATACTTTAATAACAGTACTGTGTCGTAAGTGGAAGGTGATCTCCGAAGTTTCACTTACGAATTTTCCCAGTAAAAGTTGATGGATTTCGTACTAAATTTACTTTCATAATAATAGAATTATTTCTGCATTAACCACCACTTAGTAAAAGTACAGTTCCATATCTTCAATAAATATGAAATGTAATATAATTTTTAGTTAATGGCGTTTTTTGCCGTTTCACTTTAAAAGTCAATTGATTTCATGACAGGTACCTACTATACAAATATTAATATAACACGCACCCAATTACAAGTTACCAACCTCATTCTGGAGATTTGTGATATTAATCATCTCACAGATCCAGACTGAAAACACAATTAAAAAACTGTGTTTCCACTGGGAAACGAACCCCGGACCATTTACTCAGATGTCAGATATCTAACCAACCGAGCCACGAAAGTCGAGAATAATATGGTTATAACACATACCTACATGTCATATATATAGTTAGTAACATGTACCTACTTACATGTCCTACATATATATACATCATGTACCTACATCCTTTGTAACATATACCTACATGTCCTATATATACATCATCATACGTTTCATAAATATAGCATAAATACTAACTTGTACGTAGGCAATCGAAATCGTTCGAGGCGAGGTAGGGTTTGAACTCGCCAGGCCGATATCCACTCTGCCACCGATCCAGTTTTTATTTGTAGCATAAATGAAATTTAAAAAGCAATATATTTTATAACAAGTTATTGTACATACATTTAAAATTTGTCGCCCTCCCTTCATTGTTACAGCTCTGTTCCGTTCCTACTACACACCAACTAGTACTTGCTCGCCCACGGCCTTGAGCGGATATCAAATTGGACTACGTTACGTCGTCGCTGATAAGTGCTTTCCATTGTCAATTTAGTAATATGTGATCTAGGGTGAATTGAATAGGTACACCGTAGGAAAAATTCAATGAGTAGTCGGGTTTTGGCAAATCGACTCTCTCGTCGGACTGAGCGATTCGTGACGAGGATTTCTTCCATTTGGTAAACTTGACTTTTGAATATTTCTATTATATGACACATTGTGTATGCGCATTTGAACACATTTTTTAAATTAAATATATATTTTCAAAATATGAATACGTAGTTGCATGATTTTTAATAGTACTTCTTAATTTTTTGTGTTGAAATTTTTCGCTTTTTATGCCAACTTTGACAGTTCATCCGATCTTAGTATTCTAAACTGCGGTGTACCTATTTTGAAGTGCAGTGACTGGTAGGTGATCTTCTTTATCGATCCAATTCATATACGTTTTCTGTATTATTGTCATGACAAAAGTGAAAATATTTACATCATCTTTAGTATACAGTTCACTAATCTCACTGCCCGAGTTGCAATCTGCAATTTCTGCGCTAACAACAGTATTAACCGAAGTCGCATTTAAACAAGTCGCCAAAATACTCAAATGATTTATTTCACTTGTTCAGGTCCAACTCAAAAAGACAATTGTTGTGTATCTGTATCGTTTCATTGGTTAGAGTCAAACATATTTTTCTTGGTGGCTTTGAAGTCAGGGTATAGATTGATTATCCCACAAACTCCTGACCACACGGAGAGATCTTTACATTGTATGTACATATGTATGTATGTAGCTGGAAACTGACCAGGGCAAACTATCCCGAGTGTTTTATCATTCCGTTTTTATTAAAAAGGTACGTTTGAGAAATACGCTCCATCCTGATTTTCGTTTCTTACTAACTTCACTACTTTTTCACGTGAACTGTTGAAAGTCTTGACTTATCGTGGAATTATTTTTAGCTTCAAGTGATCTTTTGATTTGACGTATTTTCAACTTTCTGTTTTTATTCACGTGACAATCAACTAAAAAAATATGTATTAAATTTATATTTTTTATGTCAATTAAATGATACCATAAATAAATAGTTTTTCCAATAATGTAATTAAAACGAGTGGGTTGTGGCCAACACTAAACTCTCCACACCACAAATATTGACAATGAAATATTTTATTCATTCTAAATTTTACTACCAGGAATATAAATTTTCTAACGATAGTATATTTTCATGTTAAGATAGACAAACTATTAATGCCGTATAGTGAAGAATGCTTATGTTGTATGAAATATTTTAAAAAAAGCAGATAAATTTTGATTTAAAGAACGCGAGAGCATTTTCAAAATTTTGACACGTGATATCATATGAAGATTTTTTTGTTATTTATGGAAAGCTAATCAGTTCTATGTTCAAGCTCTTTACATTATAACATGAAATCAAATTACTGAACGTTTCCATACATAGAAATTTATCTAATTTCATTTTTATTCATACTAAATGTTACTATCAGGAATATAAATTTTCTTCCGATAGTATATTTTTATGTTAAGATAGACAAACTATTAATGCAGTATAGTGAAGAATGCTTATGTTGTATGAAATATTTTTAAAAAAGCACATAAATTTTGTTTTAAAGAACGTAAGAGTATTTTCCAAATTTTGACAGGTGATATCATATGAAGAATTTTTTTGTTATTTATGGAAAGCTAATCAGTTCTATGTTCAAGCTCTTTACATTATAACATGAAATCAAATTACTGAACTTTTCCATACATAGAAATTTATCTAATTACATTTTTATTCATACTAAATGTTACTACCAGGAATATAAATTTTCTTCCGATAGTATATTTTTATGTTAAGATAAACAAACTATTAATGCAGTATAGTGAAGAATGCTTATGTTGTATGAAATATTTTAAAAAAAGCAGATAAATTTTGATTTAAAGAACGCGAGAGCATTTTCAAAATTTTGACACGTGATATCGTATGAAGATTTTTTTGTTATTTATGGAAAGCTAATCAGTTCTATGTTCAAGCTCTTTACATTATAACATGAAATCAAATTACTGAACGTTTCCATACATAGAAATTTATCTAATTACATTTTTATTCATACTAAATGTTACTATCAGGAATATAAATTTTCTTCCGATAGTATATTTTTATGTTAAGATAGACAAACTATTAATGCAGTATAGTGAAGAATGCTTATGTTGTATGAAATATTTTTAAAAAAGCAGATAAATTTTGTTTTAAAGAACGCAAGAGTATTTTCCAAATTTTGACAGGTGATATCATATGAAGAATTTTTTTGTTATTTATGGAAAGCTAATCAGTTCTATGTTCAAGCTCTTTACATTATAACATGAAATCAAATTACTGAACGTTTCCATACATAGAAATTTATCTAATTACATTTTTATTCATACTAAATGTTACTATCAGGAATATAAATTTTCTTCCGATAGTATATTTTTATGTTAAGATAGACAAACTATTAATGCAGTATAGGGAAGAATGCTTATGTTGTATGAAATATTTTAAAAAAAGCAGATAAATTTTGTTCTAAAGAACGCGAGAGCATTTTCCAAATTTGGAGAGGTGATATCATATGAAGATTTTTTTTGTTGTTTATGGAAAGCTAATCAGTTCTATGTTCAAGCTTTTTACATTATAACATGAAATCAAATTACTGAACTTTTCCATACATAGAAATTTATCTAATTACATTTTTATTCATACTAAATGTTACTATCAAGAATGTAAATTTTCTTCCGATAGTATATTTTTATGATAAGATAGACAAACTTTTAATGCAGTATGGTGTAGAATGCTTATGTTGTATGAAATATTTTAAAAAAAGCAGATAAATTTTGTTTTAAAGAACGCAAGAGCATTTTCCAAATTTTGACAGGTGATATCATATGAAGATTTTTTTTGTTATTTATGGAAAGCTAATCAGTTCTATGTTCAAGCTCTTTACATTATAACATGAAATCAAATTACTGAACTTTTCCATACATAGAAATTTATCTAATTACATTTTTATTCATACTAAATGTTACTACCAGGAATATAAATTTTCTTCCGATAGTATATTTTTATGTTAAGATAAACAAACTATTAATGCAGTATAGTGAAGAATGCTTATGTTGTATGAAATATTTTAAAAAAAGCAGATAAATTTTGATTTAAAGAACGCGAGAGCATTTTCAAAATTTTGACACGTGATATCATATGAAGATTTTTTTGTTATTTATGGAAAGCTAATCAGTTCTATGTTCAAGCTCTTTACATTATAACATGAAATCAAATTACTGAACGTTTCCATACATAGAAATTTATCTAATTACATTTTTATTCATACTAAATGTTACTATCAGGAATATAAATTTTCTTCCGATAGTATATTTTTATGTTAAGATAGACAAACTATTAATGCAGTATAGGGAAGAATGCTTATGTTGTATGAAATATTTTAAAAAAAGCAGATAAATTTTGTTCTAAATAACGCGAGAGCATTTTCCAAATTTTGACAGGTGATATCATATGAAGATTTTTTTTGTTATTTATGGAAAGCTATTCAGTTCTATGTTCAAGCTCTTTACATTATAACATGAAATCAAATTACTGAACTTTTCCATACATAGAAATTTATCTAATTACATTTTTATTCATACTAAATGTTACTATCAGGAATGTAAATTTTCTTCCGATAGTATATTTTTATGTTAAGATAGACAAACTATTAATGCAGTATAGTGAAGACTGCTTATGTTGTATGAAATATTTTAAAAAAAGCAGATAAATTTTGTTTCAAAGAGCGTTAGAGCATTTTGACAATGTTGACACGTGATATCATATGAAAAAATTTTATGATATCTATGAAAAGCTAATCAGTTCTAAGTTCAAGCTATTAATATTCTTATATCAATATGAAATCAATGAACTGAACATTGCCAAATATAAAAAAATTCTCTTGTTACATATAAGTTTCATACAAATATCCATTAAATAAAATATAATTTTTGAAACCGTTGAATATTTTTCTTTTAACATTGACCAACTTTGAATACAATTTTATGAAGATTCTTGGTGTTGTATAAATAGTTGAAACCAAATTAAAATATCTCTAATTTCCAGGTCGTGAGAGCATTTTTTCAGTTTTAATAGATGAAATCATAAAGAAACATTGGGAAAAAATGAACCGTTGTCTATGGAAAACTAATCAGCTCTAAGTTTATGGACTTAACACAAGTGATATCAATATGAAGTCAATCGGACTTATAGTTTGGGCTGCAGAGAGGACACAAAAAAAAAACAACGTAAATGATGAATTCATAGAGAAGAAATCAAAAGTTGTCTATGGAAAACTAATCAGCTCTAGGTCTTTGCACTTTACACATATGATGTTAATATGAAGTCGATCAGACTTATAGTTTGGGCTGTAGAGAGGACACAAAAAAGATAAATGCTACGGCGTACGGCGTACGGCGTACGGCGTACGGCGTACAGCGTATACGCCATACACACAAACACATCACGACGAAACTCATAGTGTGCATTCTCTACATGATACCCATTGAGAAATTGATGTAAAAAAAATACGCTTAAATTTTGCGAAATCATGACTCTCCCCTATTCCATAGTGTGGAGAGTAAAAATCATCGTGATATTAACTGGACTTTTCGCGACAAAGTGTAGGTAGATATAATTTGACGATGATAATTGACGGTGAATTTCGACCATAAAAGGTTCACATTCAATTTTAAATGTAATTAAGTTTAAGGGGGGGACTGCTGACAACGTACCTTTTTTTTCAATTTGAATTTGCGTCATTACTACAAAACGAATAATTTTGAAAAAAATAACCTAGTTAGTTTGGATATTAATAAATAAAAATATACCTTATTTTTTTAATTATGTTGTATATATATTCTTGTAGGAAAAAAATAAGCATACCCCAATTTTTGACATTTCTAAAAAACTATAAGGTATAGAGAATTATATTTTTTTATAAATTAAAGAAGATCAAAATATCTGGAAAAATACGATGTAACGTTGCATTAATGCATCAGGTTAAGTTAATAAACCAAAAAAACTTATATTTCGCTGTGGCGCTATTTTCAATGGCGCTGAATGGAAAATAAATGTTTTTTTATGTTTATTTTCTAAACCTGAAGCATTAATGCAACGTCACATCGTATTTTTCTAGATATTTTTGTCTTCTTTAATTTAAAAAAAAATATGTTGAACTACGTCTTATATTTTATCAAAAATATAAGATAAACGTTGAAAATTAGGGTATGCCATTATTTTTCTACAAGAATTTATACTGAACATTATCAAAAAGTACAGATACAGTTTTCTTTATGAATACCCAAACTATCTAAATTATTTTTTTCAAAACGATTTGATAAGAAATAATGATGGTATATCAAATTGAAAAATAGGTACGTTGGCAGCACAGCAGTCACCCCCTTAAATTAAAATAGTTCATTTTAAATTTATTGCAATCCTCTGCCGCTTTTTGACTCTGTCACCATCCATCGATTTTTGTATCAAAACGGGATTTAATGTAGGTAGGTATATATATATATATATATATATATATATATATATATATATATATATATATATATATATATATATATATATATATATATATATATATATATATATATATATATATATATATATATATATATATATATATATATATATATATATATATATATATATATATATATATATATATATATATATATATATATATATATATATATATATATATATATATATATATATATATATATATATATATATATATATATATATATATATATATATATATATATATATATATATATATATATATATATATATATATATATATATATATATATATATATATATATATATATATATATATATATATATATATATATATATATATATATATATATATATATATATATATATATATATATATATATATATATATATATATATATATATATATATATATATATATATATATATATATATATATATATCTTATATTTGATGTTTTCACGGGTGAAATATGTTATAATATTTTATCTCGGTTTTCCCGTGTCAGTAGGAAATGAAAAGTCCTTGAAAATGCCTGGTGATATTCAGGCGAAACGTCGGAAGACAAATGGTCTTAGTCAAGACCTACTGACACGGGAAAACCGAGATAAAAATATTATAACATATATATATATATATATATATATATATATATATATATATATATATATATATATATATATATATATATATATATATATATATATATATATATATATATATATATATATATATATATATATATATATATATATATATATATATATATATATATATATATATATATATATATATATATATATATATATATATATATATATATATATATATATATATATATATATATATATATATATATATATATATATATATATATATATATATATATATATATATATGTATAAAAATGGATGTACGTACCTATATTTGTTTGTTTGTTTGTATGTGGCCGATGGACCCCCAAACCAACAGGAAAATGGGATGAAACTTTGGGAATTTGTTCAGCATATATCGGAGAAGGTCTACGCATTATAATTTATTTATTTATTTATTCGATATCTCACACATTTTTTTTTACGAAATATATTTTTTTGGTATTAGAATGAAAATTTTCAGATTTTATTTATTCAATAGCTCACACAAGAATTTACGAAAAACGATCCATTTTGGATTGGATTTAAATTTTGGGGATTTGTTCAGCGCACAATGGAAAACGTAGGTATTTATAAAAAATAACATATAAATAAATCAATAAATGATTAAATAACTAAATATATAAATGAATACATAATTAAATAAATAAATAAAAAAAAACAATAAATAAGTAAAAAATTATTCCATATATCATATGTAAAAATGGATTTATGTGTATTTGTTTAAATGGGAATGAAAAGACGGAATAATTTTTAGCGAGTCTAGATAATAATCTAAAGTAATAAAGCAATCAAAATGTTAGTGTCTGTGTGTGTATGTGTGTGTGTGTGTGTGTGTGTTTGTCTCACGCCTTCTGAAAAACCAAGAGCATCTAAAAATCTAATTTATGTGCGAACGTGTACCTGTATACCTGATGCAGTGTCACGCTAAAAATAATGCGATAAAAATGCTGAATTTTAAAAATATTTCAATAATTATTTTTTTCATACAAAATTTTCCAAGTCGTATCTGTCAAAAAAGTGTACATTTTGCACGCAAATATCTGTTAGTTTAAAAGTTAGAAGTACGTATTTACACGAAAAAAATTTACTTTCAAGTATAACTTAGCGTTTAACTGAAAAACATGGTGAATATTTTGTATAATTATAATGTTTAACTTATTTTTAAAGTAAGCGTTTTGTACATAAATGCCGCCATTTTAATATCTTTTCATACAATATTTCATTTTCCTACCGAATGAATAGTTCTTGAAAATAATAAACCTTTGAAATAAATATAATTATGAAATAATAAAATGAAACACAATACATTACAGCAAGTTTTAAGATGTATATTGTAAAAGTCTGTTAATTATTAGTAAAGATATAGGCATAATAAAATTGCATAATTTGTATATAATATTTGATATTTCGGACAATTTTCATTTTTATGGCATCGAACAAACCAATGTACATAGGTACCTACATATTATTCAAAAAATGTCTACAAACCATTTGATATTTTTTACATGTTCTATGGTTACTATAGTAACGGACACATTCTGATATTCAAATAAAATTTGTTATAAATCGAATTCGAATTAATTAAGAACATCATTGTAGGTAGGTACCTACATACCTAATACTACTTAAAAACCAACAATATACTGATTTCGTATAGGAAAATTATTAAACTATCTTAGGTTAACTACAATACACATGTCATTCAATCTACAAACTATTTCCTATAGTGAAATTCTTCTTTTATTTAAGTAGATCTTTGGGTGATTTTTTATACAAACTATTTCTTGGAGTTTAATTCTTCTTCCTCTTCTTTTGTGAAGCCATTTGGGACAGTTCATAAATAAACTATTTCCTATAGTCTAACTTTTCTTTTTCTTAATTTATGTAGACCTTGGGTGAGTTTTTATACAAACTATTTCCTATAGTCTAATTCATCTTCTTCCTCTTCTTTTATGTAGCCCTTTGGGTGAGTTTTTATACAAACTTATTCCTATTATCTAATTCTTTTTCTTCTTATTTTATGTAGACCTCTGGGCCAGTTTTGATACCAACTATTTCTTTTAACGTATTTCTTCTTTTTCTAATTTTATGTAGACCTTAGTTGAATTTTGTATAAACTAACTTCCTATAGTCTAATTTTTCCTCTTTTATGTAGACCAAGGGAGAGTTTTCATGCAAACTTTTCCTTTAGTCTTATTCTTCTTCGTCTTCTTTTATGTTGACCTTTGCGTTAGTTTTTATACAATCTATTTCTATAGTCTAATTCTTCTTTTTCTTATTTTTTGTAGATCTTTTGGTTAGTTTTTATGCAAACTATTTCCTTTAGTCTAATTCTTCGTTTTCTTAATTAATGTAGACGTTGGGTGAATTTTATATAAAATATTTCCTATATTTCAATTCATCTTCTTCTTCTTTTATGAACACCATTTGGTCAGTTTTTTATATAATACATAAACTATTGTGTAATTCTTCTATTGCATCTTTTATGTAGACCATTGGGTCAGTTTTTATTACAAACTATTTGTTATAGTCTTATACTTATTCTTTTTTTTCATTTAGTCTTTTGGGTTAGTTTTGAGTCTTATAGTCTATTGTATAGAAATATTATAAACAACATGCACACTTGACGAATATACATAAAACGAATGGGATGTGACCATCACTAGAATCTTCTCAATACTTTTTTTCAATCGAAATTTACACCATTTATTATATCATCATATATTGCTTAATTTTCAATAACTACATATTTGATTTTGATGACAATATAATAAAAAATCGGGGTTGTGGCCATTACTGGACTCTTCACAACGTTTATATTCAAATTAAAAACTATTTAAGTCTTCTTCTGTAATGTAGATCAGTTTTATTGTGCAAAAATATAATAATCTATAGGTATGCACACTTGACGAAAAATATAAAAACAAATGGGATGAGACCAACACTAGAATCTTTTCAGTACTTTTGTTTATTTAATTTTTAAGCCATTTCCCATCATCCAAAATTACTAAATATTTAAAACACATTTGCGTTCGATGACAATATATAAAAATAGGGGTTGTGGCCAAATCCAAACTCTTTACAACGTTGTCTCTTTATAGTCAGTCATATTTAAAACCATTTACCATAGTCCATGCATGCAGAAATTGTATGTACCTACTTATATATAAAAAAACAAATGGGTTGTGGCCATCACTTGAACATTTTACATCGCTTAAACTCAATTAAATTTCAAACTACTTTTCATACTACGAATTAGCAAATATTTTTTGTGACAATATTATATAAACGATTGCTTATTCCTTCACTAATTTACATTCTTGGCCAACGGCGGGACATAAAAGCTAGTGTTAAATAATTAAAAGAAAACATGAAGCATTTTTATATATTTGGAGGTACCTACACTTGTACAAAAATTATATAAATAATTAAATAAGCAGGACAACGCCCGCCAGGTTTTACTAGTAGTATGATTATTTCATGTACATCGATTGTGGACAAAAGTAATCTGTCTGTCTTTTTTTTCATTTCATATTGTATTTACCTGTTTATTTTAGAAGGCTGTATTTATTCCTTAAATAAATAAAGTAGTAAATAAATAAATGATTAATATTTTGGTGAAAATAAGTAGGTACCTACCTACAATTGTTTACAAGGAAGGAGAGGACATAAAATATATTTACGGTACCCTACTCAATGTGTACATGACATCTTTTGTCTTTCAAATTGCTCACATATAATAATATTTTCTTTGAGATAAAGTAAATACCTATGTACCTTCTGTTCTTATTCTATATCTACTCATGATTATTTGATTAATAAAAAATATCCACAAATAACATTCTGACAATAAAAAAGTTCAGAAGACGTATAACGTTTGATACTAACTCGAAATTGTAACTGGCGTAGACATACATATTTATAAGAATTACAATATATCCTTCATAGTAGGTTTGACGTCTACAAGAAATTCTCCTGTCATTTTTTTATATCAATAACAACTTTAGAATAGTATCACAAAATTATTTCAAATATAACTGTCAAAAAAACTTTGAAAAATTAAATACCTCGCTACTATTAATAGTCTTACACTGCTTGATTATGCCGATGTATGCTATTTTGATGCTAATGAAGTGCATCTCAATTAACTTGAACGATTCAATATATGTATCAGATTCATCTTTAGGTTAAAAAAATTTGATCACATATCATCGTACCGCAATATTCTTTGTCGGTCCAAGAAAGGTACGCCAGCGCGCAGCGGCGCAATATACAAATTAATTCTGTCACTATTGTACAATATTCTCTCTTATCCAAACCTGCCACCTTAGATTATATATGATACAGATACCTAGTCAGCGCAATGAAAGTATGACAACTAAAACTAAGGACAATGTTTTGAGTTTCACTCGCCCGCCCGTCAATACAGTCATAGAACACATAGTAGTACATGTGAAATCTCTTTTCTAAGCAGTATACGTACACCTACCGATTCGATTACCGATCTACCGCCTCACATACACACATGTAAATAAAACTTGTCATACATTTGAATTCGAAATTTATATTGCACGCGGCTTCTGTACCTTATAATTCTAGGCCTGCCACAGTACCTTAAAAACAAATTCACTTATTTATCCAATCATGGACATACACTCCGATCTGCTGAACGTACGATACTATCCATCCCTGTCCGTAACACAGAAATTTTCAGCTCGTCATTCGAAGTATGTACAATCAGCAAGAATATGGAATAGTCTAAGTCCGGATATTGCGTCGTCTAACTCACTAAGTATTTTCAAGAAAAAGCTTAATTATTATTATTATTATTTTTATTTATTATACAATACATACGTTTACAAATATTTGGTTACATATATCAACATATAATATTTCCTTTCCTAATTTAAGCTAGAAGCTTGTGTTTAGGAAAGCAGCAGCTCTTTGCTTACATTATATGAATACTTCACAAAAATACATAAAATAAATCTTATAATATATATAAAACAAATTACAACAGGTACATAGAAAAATAAAAATTAACCACAAAAATAGCAATTTTATAGAATGGAATATGAGGGAGAGTGTTTCAAAGTGTCTCGAGTTTATCTTTAAATAATTTGTAATTTGTTTCTGTTCTAATATTTATTGGTAGGTTGTTAAATAATTTAATGCCTTTATATATATATAATGATGTTGTGCTGTAGTAGTTCGAAATAAAGGTGTCGTAAGACCTCCTATGGTGCTATTTCTAGTACTAATATTTGTGTCTGTGTGTATATTGTTGCTGATTTCTTTATGTATTTGTAGCAATGCGATTTTGTTGTATATTTTTGAGAGTGGCGGGACTGGAAAAAGTTTGAAAACATTATTAGTTGGGAAGTCATACGGTTTTTTTAGTATAATTTTTATTAAAATTCTCTGTATTGTTTCAAGTGGCAATAATGATGACTTATACGAACCTCCCCATCCAATAATACCGTATTGTAATACCGTGTGGGCTAGTGCAAAGTAAATGTTTTTTAGCGAGTTTAGTGATACAGTGTTCCGTAGTCTATAGAAAATGTAAATCAACTTTCTCATTCTAACTACGGTTGAATTTATTTGAGATTTCCATTTAATATTGTTATCTATTATAATTCCAAGATATTTCAGCATATTAATCCCGATTTCCTCTCCTTGTTCTCACCCAATCCTTTTTTGCTATGATGTTTTTTTTGTTTTTAATATTAACAATATATATTAAAATATATTAAAATACATCGGCTTCAATGATTAGGGCACGTTCAGCGAATGGAGGAAGGCCGATTCCCAAAGAAGATTCTCGACACACGACCAGAGGGGAGACGTGGTGTGGGGAGACCCAAGCTGTGGTGGATGGACGGCATACAGGAGGATCTAAAGAGGATTGGCGTTACAAACTGGAGAATGCAGGCGATGGACCGATCTAAATGGCGAAAAATTCTGGAGGAGGCCAAGGCTCACAGTGGGCTGTAGCGCCAAAGATGATGATGATGATATTTTATACATTGTTAATATTTTATAATTTATGTATATTTTCGTTGTTTTAATTTTTGCTTTAATTCTTTTGTTGATGTATCATACTTTGTAATCTGGTTGGCTGGAAGAAATTGCTTAGTGACAATAAGCCCACCAAGGTGCATTATTGTTTAAATTATGTACAGAAGATAAATACATAAATCAAATTTTATGCACTTAACTAGTTTTTAAACTATGCTGACAGAAATAAAATAAGCCTGTGTGAACATCGGATTGAAGGTGATCATCTCCAAGACAAAAATGTTGGGTAACGCAGAAGAGTCCTTCCCCATCATAATAGATGGAGTGCAAATTGAAAGAGTAAACAGATACATATATTTAGGCCATACCGTGATGCTTGCCAAAGAAATTCAAGAGGCAGAAATAGAGAGAAGACGTGGCCTTGCCTGGGCAGCTTTTGGGAAATTATCATACATTCTGAAATCCCGTAAATACTCCCATTATTTGAAAAAGAAGCTATTTAATGCATGTATTGTCCCAGTGCTTACTTATGGAATGGAAACATCGCCCCTAACAAAACGAATAATGCACAAGCTGTTAGTGACACAAAGAGCTATGGAGAGAAAGTTGCTGGGTATTTCAATAAGGGACAGAATTCGGAATGTCATAATAAGAGAAAGAACCAAAATAGCCGATGTAGCGTAAAGGGTCGCTGGTCTTAAGTGGATCTGGGCTGGGCATATTGCCAGATGCCAGGATTCATGATGGACCAAAAAGATCATAGAATGGCGACCGAGAATAAGCCGAAGAGGTGTCGGCAGACCCCAGGCAAGGTGGTCTGATGAAATCAAGAAATGTGCCGGGGGGAGATGGATGCAGTTTGCCCAAGACATGGAGTTGTGGAGGATCAAGGGGGAGGCCTATGTCCAAGAATGGAAAAAAAAGGCTGAAGAAGAGGAACTGATTTTTTTCGGACTCTCCGTAAAATACCGAATACAATAAAAAAATATCTCATAAATTTTGCAATTATTTCAAAACTCAATCTGTTATATAATACATGTATCAGAATACAGAGAATAATTGTAAGTATGTAAACTTAGGAACAATAATTATATTGAATGTACATATGTAAACTTAGGGACAATTATTATATTGATATTGACTATAAACAAACATAACTATTGTTTTTCATAGTCGGTTAAAAAATTGAAGCGCCTAAGAAGATTACGTCAATATATAGTTTTATGATTTCATTTATGATACATACTTATTTTTTTCGGCAAATATTTTCATCTGAAGGAAATGTGTACCTATACAAATTTTTAGCGAGATTGGAATATGGAAAATGGTTTAATGTTATATATCAATATTTAACGCATACAACGATGATAAATTGGCCATATTCTTAGTGATTGAACTTGAAAAGGAGACCAAAGACCTATACAATACTATCACAATATTGCACAAAATATAGTTTTAGTATAAAAAGATGTTTCGTTCACGTTAAATTTTCTCCTGACTAACGGAAACACATAATTTTAAAACACTCGTCCGCTTGATTCAACTTTGATATATTAAGATAAAATACGTTCGGTGTTTACGAAGAAATAAGAATGTACATACGCTGTCGAAATTTTGTTAATTATCCATCATATAAATTGAGAAGAGGAAAGTTTCTTCGTGTAAGTTTTACCGTAACTATAATAAATAACATTTCATCTTATACTTCGTCTGTTATAGTATAAAGAACCCTCGCCAGCAAGAATTCTCAAGTACCTAACTAATATCATCGAAGGAGCGTCATATATTACATTATTATGTGCCTAGACTAACTGGGTCAAATAAGCTGTCATCTATCATTTCGTGTGTGGAAATAAAACTAATATATAGGAAAAAGATTTCTCTGTTAGAACCTACCTATACATTATCATCACATATGTTTACCCACATTATTTACTCGTAACTAAGAATGGTGATCAATTTTCAAAGTATGAAGTTATATTATGGGTTACCCAGATATACGAATTGGACTAGGTTGGGCAGCCTTCGGTTAACTCGGTCACATCCTGAAAAACAAAGACATTCCGTTGAATTTGAAAAGAAAGGTCTTTGAAACATGTATCCTCCCAGTGCTAACATATGGATTGGAAACAATGACACTAACTGTCAACACAATAAACAAACTGAAATGTACGCAACGAGCTACGGAACGGCAAATGTTAGGAGTGAGCCTCCGGGATAAAATAAGAAATGAAGAAATAAGACGCCAAACAAAAGTCGTTGACATAGCAGACCGTGTTGCAAAGTTGAAATGGCAGTGGGCAGGGCATGTTGCAAGACAGGGTACCGAGAGGTGGACACCCAGAATAATAAAATGGAGACCGTGGGAAAATAAAAGACCGGTAGGGCGACCACAAAAAAGATGGGTGGACGATATCATTCCGGTTGCGGGAAGGGTTTGGCTGGGGGAAGCACAGGACCGAGAGAGATGGAGTTCATTGGAGGAGGCCTACATCCAGCAGTGGAGAGATGGGTGACAAAGAAGAAAGAAGAAGAAGACCCAGATATATGTGAGTTTCAAGCGGTTTACAAGGACATACAAGGACAAAAAATAATCTTGTTAAAAAAGATGATATTTCTTACCTGCTGAAACTACTATACATGCCATTCCTTCTCACTCTACAAAAAATTAACCTACGCTCTTATTTTTACACATTTTCTTTGACCACTTGTTTGTGTGTACTGGAATTATTTAGTGCTCTGAAAATTTCAGAATTTGTGTTCTCTCTATTTATTTTACATTTTAATAAAATTGAAAGTAAACTGTGAGTTACCAACTGAGCGTTATTAAAATTTGAATTTTATGCAAAACAGTAAAATTATAATAATATACGTTTCTAAACATGATATAACTGGCAAATGCAAAAACAAAGGAAAATTTAATAAACTAGTTGCATGTTACACATGAGAAGAATAAGTACCAAACTATAAACCCATAAATACAAATTATTTAATATTTTAAGATATATGGTTTTCTAGACAACACATGTACCTAGGTATGTATGTATGTCAAGATAGGATAGTATGGAGGTCAGTCCTTTGATCCTACCCAGAATGTGAAAACAGCATGATGGTATGTATGTATGTTTGGAGATTAGTATCAAATTATTAAGTCTTCTTAGATATTGTGAGTAGGCTACTTCCATACAAATTGTATGAAGCAATGTCGTCACTAAATTCAATTTTTATAAAAATTGTTAAAAAAAATTTGAGATGTGCTAATACAATGTTAGTATTTTTCCAACTGTCGATTTGTTCAGGAGAACTTTGTTCTCTTAACATATCGACAATGTATCAAGCCAGGATACGCGAAAATTGTATGCAGAGGTCTACTTTTTTCACGGCTTTTCCAACTTTAAGTCAAAAAACACCAACTTAGAGGCTTCGCAGCATATATGTTCCATACACGGATTTACTCAGAATTCGGAGTAGAACATTTCGTGTGTCTGTGTGTCTGTGTGTCTGTGTGTGTGTCTGTGTGTCCGTCCCCCCCTTATAACTTTTGATCCGCTCAATTTACAGAGCCCAAAATTTAAGAATATATAAACAGTTATAGGCTTACAAAACTTTTATACTCAGAATTGTGAATTTTTGTTTCAGTCAGAGGTTATCAACTTTTGAAATTTTGATTTATTTTTCCATATATCTCAGAAACCGTAAAAGCTAGAACGCTGAAAATTAGGTAAGGTATACATAGACAAATACAAAATCTCAAATTAGTTTTTTTTTTAAAATTCCAGGGTTTCTCATTTCTCATCTCACTGTTTATATATTCTAAAAATTTGGGCTCTGTGAATTGAGCGGATCAAAAGTTATAAGGGGGGGGACACAGACAGACACACAGACAGACACACACACATACACACACACACACAAAACTCACATAAAATGTTCTACTCCGAATTCTGAGTAAATCTATGTACCGGAACACATATGCTGCGAGGCCTCTAGTTGGTGTTAGTAGCTTGCAAAAAGTCCACTACACCATACAAAATTTTCCTTCGTACACGCATCTAGGTTTAATAATGTCGATTCATTAAGAGAATTGAATTCTCATGAACGAATCGACAGTTGGATGATATAAAAATTTTCCAACTTGAATCATTGACATTTTGATAAAATTAAAAGTAAACAATGCTTTGCGTTTCCGACAGAACGTTAGTTAAATTTTAATATAAATGCATTTTGGGGTTAAAAAAGGTATTTGTAGTATGTAGAGCTTACTAAAGTGCCAGAGTGGTCATTTGGTTGGAAGCGATTGCATACCAGCGTGAGCTGGTATACACGCCTGTAATTGAGGTGGTAAGGTCGGTCAGTTGGACGTGTAGGTATTACCTGTTTGTCCGCCTTCAGCTACATACAACCCAAATGATATCTCAACCGCTTGGTTCGAACCTGGAGGCCGTCTGTTCGGAGAGTCCCGACAGCTGAGCCACAGATTGATCGACCAAGCAACTGCGATACCGTATACAATAGATTAAATATTATTATCAAATATTACTCAGGTAGGAATGGTTGACAGATTGAAAGATATAACAGGAAATTGAACTTACTCTTTTATTTATCAAGTTGATGATTACAATTGGTGCTTACTAATATTACTTGGTACAGAAATGTCGAGTTATTATTTAATGAATATAAATGTAAATTTGAAACGCGGACGATTTGAACGACGACGAGCGGTCGGGCAGCGTGATGCCTAGCTTCGAGATCTGGATGACGGAATGCCTGGGAGCTCTGTGTTACTCCTTATATAGGAGACGGGCTGTGAATACGGCGCAGGGCAAGATGGCGCCTGCCGGTGTAACTCAGCTACGCGGCGCAATCGGCGGTTGCGCCACAGCATTAACAATATTTTACTGTTTTTACATGCTTTTAATGTAAAAATAATAAATTAAAATCATAATAATTAACGTTTATAAACATGATTTAACTGTCAACTTAATTAAAACAAAGTAATTTTTTTTCATTCATTCATTCATACCATCACGGCATATCTCACAATGTGGGGTAGCCAGCGAAAGGTGTGCGGGTGTGCATTGCCTTATAAAAGGGAGCACAACATATCTATGTATACCCACACACCAGTCTCGTCTCACCTAAAAAGGCACTATATTAAGAATGGGTGGTGAACCATTCTGAATAGCAATTTTATATATCTGAACTTGAATTTTGACCGCTGTGCATATTGCATAATATTCAGGCGTTATTTTTTTTATCGTTATAAGTTCGATTTTGAAACTTTGAAAAGGATGTCCTCAATTTTATTTAAAGGTACGTTTTTTAATAACAATCAGCTAAATATTAAATAGCCTAAATAATGTTATATCGTCTTAATCCACACAAATATTTAAGAAAAAACTAAATAAGCCATGTATATTCTTGAACGATCTGTTGACTATTGTATTTTTTGTTGTAATTTTAATTGTTATTTTTCTAATGTCACTCGAATCTTCACGTTTCTTGGGTTCATAGACTGTCAAAAATAACCAAATTAAGTTCCAATAAAACAAAACAATATTCCATGAAATATATAACAGGATTGGTTAAATGCAAAATTCAAATCAGTAAAAGGTCAGGTTCACCATTTTTCACTTTAACACAGCGAAACGAAAATCACTTTCATTTTTTTTATTTCGCCTTAAACGATTACTCTTCCTCTATTCTCTAACCAACGTTATTCCCATCCCAAACGTCATCTCTATTGATCGCTCCTCATCCAATCCCTTCTTATATTTATGTTGTTTTTGCAGTAAAATTTAAATAAGTATATTTATATTATGTAAACTGTTATATCTTATATTATGCCAACACTTAACTATCATGGAATTTTTTTCTCAGATGGTTAGGTACTGGAAAAAGTTGCCTCCAAGCAATAAGTCTGCCATTTGTCCAATGCAATATTATATGAATGTAAAAAGTGATAAATAAATATTTAAAATATACGTACTTTAGTGTTATTGAATATCGCGAAGCTTCATCCAAATATTAAAAATGTTTCTTGTTTACGCCGGTCAAATTTATTTATCGATATTTTTTTTTTATTTATTTGAAAAAATGGGCAACGTACAATAATATTTTTTTAAACAAATATAATAAATAATAATAGCAACATAAGTAATTGTAACTTAATCAGCCCACCTTTGATTTCATGGTGCATTGTACTAACTACTGGTAACAAAAAAAATATTATCATTCCTGTCTAACGTGGCTCCTGAAAAGAGTCCTGGACATACAGAATATGTCCACGGACCTGATCTTTTCCAAATTATTATACGTGGTAAGGCATCGGTACAATGGCGAATTTTGAGCGGCATTAGTGTTTTTTTTGTCTAAAAAGAACGTTGAGGTGTGTCTTGTTCGTCTGTTTGGTATGTTGAAGTTAATAATTTTCAGAAGGTCTGTACAGTCAATATTGAAGTTTATTATGTCATAAAGGTACATTAAGTCTGAGGTACATTATATCAATTAAATCAATGACTATTGGGAGGATCGAAGAAAGCGTCTTAACTGGGCCAATCAATTTTCGAGAAAATCATTTACGGGGGCAATTTTGAAATTCCCCGCAGATGGGAAAACGATTTGTAATCATCTTTGGCAGACATGAACTACAACGGAGAGTGAAGAGGATCTGTCGAAATTAGCATAATTTCTCAAGTTATTTCCAGATTGAAACTTTACCACTTTTCTATATTTGACAGATTTCAAGGTAATGACGGTTAAAAATTGGTTCCTTCTGTCATCAACAGTGAGAAAGAGAAAAACGTCGCACACTTACAAATTACTTATACATATCATCGAATAAATCATCCCACGTATATTAAACACTTATAAAGAAAATATTTTTCATTATACGAGATCAAAGCTTTTCAGGACGTTCAGCTATATAATTATATTTTCTTTCATCAATTAAGACGATACGATCAACTGAAATTAGATCAAATATAAACATAGATGCCTAGAATTCATTTTTTTGTAACATAAGAAATAATATACACTTCATACACATCAAAGTTTAACAAACATTTTATTTTTCAAAAAAGATACTTAAGAACTAGATGCGGAACGTAAAAGCTTTACTAGGTTAATAAACTGTTCTGAAACAGCTTATAATTATATAAGTGTATAGTTTAGGTGCGCGTGTGTGTCACGTAAAGTAGTTTATTTATCAGTGTTTTTTTACCCATTTTTTAATCCCCATTTATATTTTTAGTTTTCTTCAATTCAATTTATTTATTTATTTTATTTTTATTTTTATTTATTTCTATCCAAAAATATACAGTATATATGAGATACAAAATATCTTAAGATAATATAAGCTTATTCATAGATAGTTAACATACAAAGTAAATATAAGTTATTTCATTTCAATAAATATCAATTTACCACTTCACTGGAACTTACATAGTTTAAGCCATATCTTTTTGTTTGTATCTTTGTTACTAGCTCGCTCACTAGGCATAGCCTGTGTTAAGGTGAGCTAGTTTTATGTTATTGTCTATTACGTTGTTTATTTATAGATACATTTACATATAATATAAGTACATGTACATACATACGCTACGCATTCAAACGTATGCATCTTTCCTTCTAAATACAATATTTCATTTTGAGTCATGCACACACAACCAAAATTTGTGGAAAAATTGTAATAGTGCATTTACATTTTATTTGGAAGAATTATTTCCTTAAGGATTTTTTCATCTATTTCATAAACCCATCTTAGTGATAGTTTTTTAAATTCTTTTGCATTACTGATGTTTTTAATATTTGTTGGTAAACTATTGAAAAGTTTTGTTGAAAAATATCGTGCACTACGTTGTCCAAAAGTTGTTTTAATATATGGTATACTAGCTTTTATGTCCCGCCGTTGGCCAAGAATGTAAAATTGTGAAGAAATAAGCAATCGTTTTTTATAATATTGTCACCCAATTATTTTGCAATATCGGACTATGAAAAGTGGTTTGAAATTTGATTGAGTTTAAGCATTGTAAAATGTTCAAGTGATGGCCACAACCCATTCTTTTTTATATATTGCTATAAAGTGTGAATGAAGTATAATATACAATTTCTGCACGCATGGACTATGCGAAATGGTTTTAAATATATGACTATTTATCAACGTTGTAAATAGATTGGTTTGGCCACAACCCCCATTTTTAAATATTATCATCGAAAACAAATTGTAATATGTACCTATTGAAAATTTAGTAATTTTGGATGTTGGAATGTGGTTAAAATTTGATTAAATCATGTACCGAAAAGATCTAGCGTTGGTCATATCCCATTCGTTTTTATATTTTTTCATCAAGTGTGCATTATATTTTTGCACAATTAGAGTGATAGACTTAAAATTGACACAAAAGTCTACATTAACGAAGAAGAAGAAGACTTAAACTATAGTAAATAGTTTTTAATTTGAATATAAACGTTGTGAAGAGTTCAGTAATGGCCACAACCCCCATTCTTTAAATATCGTCAACGAAATCAAATATGAAGGTGTTGAAAATTATTCAAAATAGGATGATATAAATGGTTTAAATTTGATTAAACAAAAGTATTGAAAAGATTCTAGTGCAGGTTACATCGTCACATCCCACATCCCATTCGTTTTTACATATGTATTTTCATCAAGTGTGCATATCGTTAATAATATTTCTGCACAATAGACTATTAGACTTAAAACTAACCCAAAAGTCTAAATAAAAAAGAGAAGAAAAAGTATAAGACTATAAGAAATAGTTTGTATAAAAAACTATCCCAATGGTCTACATAAAATAAGAAAACATACACAAAATAGAAGAATTAGACTATTGGAAATAGATTGTATAAAAACTGACTAAAAGGTCTTCATAAAAAAAAGAAGATTAATCCATAGGAAATAGTTTTGTATAAAATTCAACAAAGAAAACGAAGAAAAAGACTAAAGGAAATAGTTTGTGTAAAAACTGCAAAGTCTACATAAAATTAAGAAGAAAAAGAATTAGACTCCATGAACCGTCGCTTCAGACCCTTCAGTACCTCCCGTCTCTTCAGGCCCTTTTATACTTCCCATCCCTTCAGACCCTTTAGTGCATCCCATACCTTTATTGCATCCCGTCCCTTCAGTCGCTTAAGAAATGTTTAAATCCAGAAACCATCCTGGAAGAACCGCGAAGAGATGAAAGGACCTTCTTTTCCCAGGATACTCCACCTTCAAAGGTAAAATGACTAAATACACGAAGAAGAAGAAGAAAAAAGTTTAAATCCAGATACCTGCGAAGATATGGAAGGAAAATTGGACCTTCTTCTCCCAGGATAGTCCTCCTTCATAGGTAAAATGACCAAATGCACGATTAAGAAGAAGAAGAAGAAAAAAGTTTAAATCCAGAAATCTGCGAAGAGATGGAAGGACAGTCGGACCTTCTTTTCCCAGGATATTCCCCCTTCATAGGTAAAATGACAAAATACACGAAGAAGAAGAAGAATAAGAAAAAAGTTTAAATCCAGAAAGCATCCCGGGCATACGCTCGACAATTCACCAAAGTTTCATTTTAATCGGAAAAACGGTTTAGGAGTACATCGCATACATGCATAAATAAACAAATAAAATAATTTTCCGATAGAAAATCAGTATATTGTTGATTTGTAAGTAAATAGTAATAGGTAGGTACCTACCTACAACAATGTTCTAAATAAATTCGATTCATAACTAATTTTATTTGAATATCAGAATCTTTCCGTTACCATAGTAACCATTCCAATACGTTAAAAATATCAAATGGTTTGAGACTTTTTTGAATATGTAGGTACCTACATTGGTTTGTTCGATGCCATAAAAATGAAAATTTTTTTTAACAGATTTTTAATTATCTCAATAGAGACGAAGTTGGAATATTTATTGTAGGAGAACCGGGAAATCAAGGCACCTACAGGGCTTACGACCTGTCATCGGCTGGTTTACGTGATCACTTTATGCGCTTGCGCAACGTTCACCAATTATGCCTTTTAATGAGATCCCTATCAATTCAATTTTGAAAGTTCTATATATTGTAATACTGAAATTCTTTTCGCTTGAAAATAAGGAATTTTTACTAGAGCCATCTATGGGTGAAATTATGAACAACAATCTTATTATTTTTATTTATTTTGTTGGAACGCCATCTATTGAGAGAATTGGTTTTTTTGTAAATAATGAAAGCTACAATTCTTATATCTGAGGTGACAATGCATTTTTCGCATAGAAGTCACCCCTGAATTGCGCCAGACTTATAAGGTCATTTTTGTCTTATTTACCTACTTGTACCAATGTGTAAGTAATCGAATATTTTTATTATTGCATATGCGCAAACATTGGATAATTCCTTATTTTCAAGCGAAAAGAATTTCAGTATTACAATATATAGAACTTTCAAAATTGAATTGATAGGGATCTCATTAAAAGGCATAATTGGTGAACGTTGCGCAAGCGCATAAAGTGATCACGTAAACCGGCCGATGACAGGTCGTAAGCCCTGTAGGTGCCTTGATTTCCCGGTTCTCCTACAATAAATATTCCAACTTCGTCTCTATTGAGATAATTAAAAATCTGTTAAAAAATATCTTTGACTCCCGACAGGGAAAAAAATCCAATGTTTGCGCATATGCAATAATAAAAATATTCGATTACTTACACATTGGTACAAGTAGGTAAATAAGACAAAAATGACCTTATAAGTCTGGCGCAATTCAGGGGTGACTTCTATGCGAAAAATGCATTGTCACCTCAGATATAAGAATTGTAGCTTTCATTATTTACAAAAAAACCAATTCTCTCAATAGATGGCGTTCCAACAAAATAAATAAAAATAATAAGATTGTTGTTCATAATTTCACCCATAGATGGCTGTAGTAAAAATTCCTTATTTTCAAGCGAAAAGAATTTCAGTATTACAATATATAGAACTTTCAAAATTGAATTGATAGGGATCTCATTAAAAGGCATAATTGGTGAACGTTGCGCAAGCGCATAAAGTGATCACGTAAACCAGCCGATGACAGGTCGTAAGCCCTGTAGGTGCCTTGATTTCCCGGTTCTCCTACAATAAATATTCCAACTTCGTCTCTATTGAGATAATTAAAAATCTGTTAAAAAATATCTTTGACTCCCGACAGGGAAAAAAATCCAATGTTTGCGCATATGCAATAATAAAAATATTCGATTACTTACACATTGGTACAAGTAGGTAAATAAGACAAAAATGACCTTATAAGTCTGGCGCAATTCAGGGGTGACTTCTATGCGAAAAATGCATTGTCACCTCAGATATAAGAATTGTAGCTTTCATTATTTACAAAAAAACCAATTCTCTCAATAGATGGCGTTCCAACAAAATAAATAAAAATAATAAGATTGTTGTTCATAATTTCACCCATAGATGGCTGTAGTAAAAATTCCTTATTTTCAAGCGAAAAGAATTTCAGTATTACAATATATAGAACTTTCAAAATTGAATTGATAGGGATCTCATTAAAAGGCATAATTGGTGAACGTTGCGCAAGCGCATAAAGTGATCACGTAAACCAGCCGATGACAGGTCGTAAGCCCTGTAGGTGCCTTGATTTCCCGGTTCTCCTACAATAAATATTCCAACTTCGTCTCTATTGAGATAATTAAAAATCTGTTAAAAACTATCTTTGACTCCCGACAGGGAAAAAAATCCAATGTTTGCGCATATGCAATAATAAAAATATTCGATTAAAATGAAAATTGTCAGATAAATCAAATATTATATACAAATTATGCAATTTTATTATGCCTATATCTTTACTAATAATAAATACATTTTTACAATATATGTCTTAAAACTCGCTGTAATGTCTTGTGTTTCATTTTATTATTTCATAATTACATTTATTTCAAAGGTTTATTATTTTTAAGAACATATTCATTCGGTAGGAAAATGAAATATTGTATGAAAAGATATTAAAATGGCGGCATTTATGTACAAAACGCTTACTTAAAAAATAAGTTAAACATTATAATTATACAAAATATTCACCATGTTTTTCACTTAAACGCTAAGTTATACTTGAAAGTAAATTTTTTTCGTGTAAATACGTACTTCTAACTTTTAAACTAACAGATATTTGCGTGCAAAATGTACACTTTTTTGACAGATACGACTTGGAAAATTTTGTATGAAAAAAATAATTATTGAAATATTTTTAAAATTCAGCATTTTTATCGCATTATTTTTAGCGTGACACTGCATCAGGTATACAGGTACACGTTCGCACATATATTAGATTTTTAGATACTCTTGTATTTCAGAAGGCGTGAGACAAACACACACACACACACACACACACACACACACATACACACACACAGACACTAACATTTTGATTGCTTTATTACTTTAGATTTAAGGTATTTATTGTACTTAATCTAGTGTGTTTATATTGTTGTGAGCTAGTATATTGGTCTTCTCTTTTTAGCTTGTATATTAGCAGATTTTTTGCATATATTTTTGTAATTGTTGGAACTTTGGATTTAGTAAAAATCTCTTCAGTATTCGTTCGAATTGTAAGCAAATTTTAATTTTCACTTATTTTAATCAATTTATTTTATATAGTTTTTACTATTTTTACTAATTTTTAAATTTTTATCTTTATTTAACTTCTCGGTACATGTGTTTACCCTTAAAACTGTGATCTAATTCTTATCTAGTTAGTAAGTTGATATTTTAAACCATGTCTTGATGTGAAATTTTTGATAACTCCCAATGAAGAAGGTGTCTAGAATAGGGATCATTAAATTTTTCACAGAACACAGCAGTTTCAAAAGCTATTAATTAGAATTGCAATGATCCAATTAGTGTCAGCTTGGAACAATATTTTCGTGTTAACAGTCTGATAAGAATTATACAACGAGACTATTTTGACCTTCCTCTACTTTCAACTGTTCCAGTGTTCCAGACATTGATGCTTAGAATCAAAATAATCATTATTTTTTCTGAGAATAAATGAAAGTTCCTATCATAGAGCCCTAGTTTATATGGACAAGCGAATTAAACAGTAACACATCTCATTGTGAATGATTATATTTGTAAATTGTTAACGTTTTCAAACAGAGTAAACAAATTTAGCGATACTTTGTCCTTAAATCCTTAAGTAATTTAAATAACTCACAGTCTTTTTTACAATTTCCGTAAGTACCAAAGGAGCAGTAACAATATTTCATGGGTTGTATTGTACTTATTTGCCTAACATACATAGATATAACAACTACTTAATGTTATTAAATTACAAAACAGACCTTGTAAATTTAGTCTCCAGTGATAGTTTGTTTCATTACAAAATATATGTACAAAAAAAGAAACATTTTGCTATAAACCAGAATCATGTATTCAAATTAATACGAATGAATGAACGAATGATCGAACGAATGAATCTGAGAATGAATGAATAATTAATGAATGAAATTACAATAGTACATAATTTCAATTACAATTTCTTTTTATTTATTTATAAACTTTCTGTACAAATGCACAGTAAATAAAGGAATAGAGAGGAACGAAAAATATATACAATGAGAGAAAAAAAAATAAAAGAGAGTAAAAGAAGGTAAATAATAGTAATAACTCTAATCACAGAAATGAGTAAAAGAAGGAAGGTACGGTAAAAATTTTGACAAATATTGTTTATTTTATTTGTACCTAATTACATTTTATTTATTAAATTTTTATATTTTTTCTTCACATATTCCATGCACACAGGACAACGACAACCAGGGGGGCAAGTCTGGTTCGATCGGCGAAATCAAAACCTTAGTGATTACCCGTACTTTATAATTATCGTATGAAGTTCTATGACATCTAAAGATATTGTAGAACTCCGTATAATAATTATACATATCCATGATATGGGTAATCAAATCACGAGGGTTTTGACTTCGCCGTTTGAACCAGACTTGCCACCTAGGATGATAAACTCTAAAACCTCTATCTCAAAAAATACAAGAGTACCGAGGCAGATCCTCCTCTACCAATCTGCTTCAACCAACGAGTTCAATTACGAGGTTTTTAAATTTTTTCACGTCATGTGATATGTTTCTTTCAATATCCGCCTTTACTCTATTAAACAGCCTTGGTGCTAAGTGAGCGTGTGTATTTCTGTAGTTGGTTGGTTGGTTGTAGCTGTGGCGGTCTTAGCTGTAGTTCTTCTATTTTTTTTAAAGGCTTTATCACCGTTACCAGTGTTCTAGCAGGGTCATAGCTGTTGTCTTTTTCTAGTGCCATGTATCAGTATATATTCCAAATGGAACTCAGTGATACGATAAATACCTACGTACATATTATGAACTCAAAGCGCAATACTTTAATGTAGGTTTAAATAAAGTTTACATTAAAATAAATGTGTCGAATGATTTGTGGTAATATGTTGATAAAATAAAATAAACATTTTTAATTAACATTTTTTTTTGAACATAAAATTATCTTAAATCGTTTAATTTTGATTTTGAAAAAAAAAAACAAATAAAATGTTTCTATCGTATGTAAACTTGATATTAAATAAACCTTCATATTATTTTTCTCTGAGAAAATATCCGAGTACACAATTATAAAATTGAAAATATATTTTAACAAATACATACATAAAAAGCCGAAATAATATTCACAACAAAATGTCCAATTAAATATCAAAAAATAATATTTATTCAAATTAAACTACTAAGAGGAAAATTTGAAAATAATTGAAAGGTTTTACTGTATAGAAGTTAGAGGGTAAATGTTAAGGAATCACATATACCTATAATTGTAAATTTTTATTTTTTATTTTATTTTATTTTATTTTATTTCCGGGAAATTTACAGTAAAATAACATTTTTCATATAGATGCATTAGTATAAGACTAAAACCAATAACAAATTTTCTACATTATTTACACTAAATTTTGACTGCTGTGCTTACATACTTAGCTACATATGAAAAACCTATATATCTGAATGATAGTGCATGAGTGTATGTATGTGTGTATATGTGTGTGAGTGTGTCTATATAAGTGAAAGAGAGAATGTATAGGTACCTGCAAGCTTCCATAGTTTACTCCATTCAATCTTGATACTTCAATCATCCAGTGAAATTCAATCATTATTACTTGAACTAATGGCAAATGTGTTAGGTCCTAAAAGAAAAATATCGACATCCAGATGTTCGTGATTATATAAGTGTTCATCATGCGTATGAGGGGTGCGTTTTTTTGTGCGTAATCGTAAACTTTAGTCAAGACCCAAAACCTTAAAACAATACAACACTCCTCCTGCGACTCCACATACCGGTCTTTAAAATTTACACTTGTCGTTTAACATTTTGAATAATATATTATATCGACCAAAAAGATCGTATGTTTAAATATAAATATCCGACGCAATCCAAAAAAATAATTATCTTATTGGCAAAAGTATGGTATGGAGGGCATGGAGGCGTTTTATTTCTGAAACTTATTACAGCATGAGACATGTATGACATTGAATTATCAAGCTGAGTTTCCTGTGACGTGGATATTAAAACTTCACAAAGTTTCATGCGCTTTACAATTACAATAAAGATTATAAACTCTACTTGAAGCCAATTCATATGAACAATGTACCTTTGTTCAAATAACCAGAATAATTGGAAGTGAACATTGTCCACATTATTGTACCTAATATCAAAATTAGGATTAAGCCAGTATTGAACCCGATATTGACGGTGATTAAAATCGAAATTACAGGAATCTAATACCGTCCTATCAAGTTTCAACTGTAATCAAAATCACATTTAATCTGATCACTGATGAATTGAGAAATACATTTTTTTATATTTGATAGTTTTGTCGTAGGTATATCTCATTGTAGACATATTATCAAAATATAAGATGCAGTTCAACGATAAAAAAATGTATAATTAATCTGTATACGTATAATTTATAAATTGAAATAAGAAAGCTCAAAATATACTCGTACCTTACTTTCATTAGTGAAAAATTATAAAACCATTTAAACGATTATCAAAAATTATATTTTTTAAATGACTAGAAAGCTCAAAATAAAAGATACAATATTAAAAATTCCTATTTTTCTCGCAATTAGATCATCCACTAGTCTTATTCCAATCTAGTTTCTTGTGTTTTGTAGTCAGGACATCAGCTATCGACCAACTCTATTAAATACTAAACATGGAAAGCATAATAAGCTAAAGTAAATAGAAAATATTAGGCGACGAATGAACGTAATTGATACTATCTACGTTTGCCAAGATAAAAATGTGTGACACTCGGTTCCTTCTGCCCACTTCTTTATGATCATCAAGAGGGAGCAGTATGGTTCTCTAGCCTACAGGAAAGCTGCAGAAGTATAAGTCCTAGTCACTCCAAGAATGGTCCTAGGTTTTCCACGAAAAAGGCGTGATAGTGTGAATGTACGTTATTGAATAAAGCGGCTCCACCGTCGAAAACCAATTATTGAAATTCACTACAAAGCTAACAATTACATAAAAAATTCAATGTAAAAATCAACATAAAATTTTGTACTTTAAAACAAACAAAATAGCAATTCCTTCGCTTTGTGTGTATCGGCTTGGGCGCCATATTCTTAGTAAAAGTCATCCCCATCTAATTTACTAGGAATTTTTATGCTTCAAAATACACGACGGCCTTCCGCTACGAACATGAAATGATTTCCATTTTCTCATACGGAATCTTCACTTTCCTCCCCCTCCAAGATCCGGATTAGGTACACAATAAAAACTGAAAATTGTAGATTTTTTCTCATAATTTTCAGGGCACAAGGACTTCTTGCAGCAACATTTGTACGACAAAATAATGAACAAATGTTTAAAATTACGAAAACTTCTATGTTTATTACGTCTATTTGCGTGGATTTAAATAACACATAATCTATAAAGTAAATATTAAATTTATTTATAAAAATAAAACACCGTGTAACTTTATTTTTATTGACAAACTTTTACTATCTCAAAAGAGACGAAGTTGGAATATTATAGAAGAACCAGGAATTCAAGGCACCTACGGGGCTTACGACCTGTCATCGGCTGGTTCACGTGATCACTTTATTGACTTTATTGATCACTTTATTATAAGTGAACGATCACCAATTATGCCTTTCTTATTGAATATTTGATGCAGTTTGACGATAAAAAAATGTATAGGTAATTGATCTGTATAGGTACGTATAATTTATAAATTGAAATAAGAAAGCTCAAGATATACTAGTACCTTACTTGCACTAGTGAAAATTAGAAAAACCATTATATTTAAACGATTATCAAAAATTATATTTTTGATAAGACTAGAAAGCCCAAAATAAAAGATACAATATAAAAAGTCCAATGTACATAAGTAAGTCGGGTGCACGTTAATGAGACATTCTATTGCAGAGATCTGAACGTGTTACCTACTTTATAATTACGGACTTCCACTGTTTTAACGAAAAAACATTGAAATTATTATTGAAATTATTCATATTCACAGTGAACATAGCTGTCATTCGTTCTCTGTAAAGATGTATGTCAGAGTATTTATTATATTCATTTTGTCAGTGCCAACATAATATTATAGTAAATTATATATTTTTCATATTTTATGTTGTACTATGTTTCACTATTGTATTATTGTAATTTTTTTGTAGGGTTATTGTGGATTTTGAATAAATTAATAAATAAATTTCCTCCAAATTAAGTGGATGGGTGGATGGCAGAGCGGTTAGCGCGCTGGGTTAGTAATCCAGTGGTCGCGAGTTCGAATCCTGCCTCGACCGATCTCGTTCACCTATAGGACAAGCATTTATGCTTAGTTTAGGGAACGTAGGAAGATGTATATGTACTTGTTTAACAAGGACATATTCATTTTTTATTAAAAAAAAAAAAAAAAAACTAAAAAAGTAGTATGTCTGGAAGTCACGGACTTTTTGACTATTATTTATTTTATCTATTTATTTATTTGAAATAAAATATAACAATAAATCAATTTACAAATACTTATATAGCATACACAAAAATATTTTATTTATACTACCCCCCAAAAAGAATTTGTACTCGTGCTTTGGGAGGCGATCCTTATATAAACCAACAATTAATCTTCATTTTTATCATAAATTATCAAAACTAATAATAGAAACAATATCAAAAGAAAAAAAGAACAGAAAAAACATGCAATAAAAATACATAAAACATTCAATAAAACAATGAAGAAGTTTTCAAGAGCAAACAGCGTTTTTATAGTTTTCATAACCAGTTGTTGTACTTAATTTATATTTACTAGTGCTTCCACTCTTTTCTATTATTGTTTTCGAGTGTCCCGTAAGAGCCGGCTAATCGAAAATACAACAGGCAACAATAACATCTCACATAGTTCAGCAATGAGGTTCACCACCCATTCTGAATATAGTGCCTTTTTAGGTGAGACGAGACTGGTGTGTGGGTATACACAGATTGTTGTGCTCCCTTTTATAAGGCAATGCACACCTGCACACCTTTCGCTGGTTACCCCACATTGTGGGATATGCCGTGATGGTATGAAACTGTTCAGCTCATTTAACCATTTAACACCTTAGTATGTATGTATAATGGAGCTGGCCGGTAGTATTTAGTATTTATTAGAATTACTATTTCGTTAAATTCGTATCTTGTCGTATAATTTTAACTTATGTATATAAAAGTAAACAATATTTTGGTTCATAAAACAAAATATTTGCCATTAATACAAACAAGTTTATACATTTAAGCCTCTTCTTAAACTTCCGGATTTGTGAAATCCGTGGAAAATTCTCATCGAGTCTGAAACGGATGTAATCCGAAGTAAGACGGTAGTTTGATTTTTTTGGTGAATTTCTTTGCGGATGTTCGTAAATTGAACGCTTGAAAGTCAAGATTGTACTAATGGTTTGAGTCATTATTCATTGCATCTAAATTTCTATTAAAAATAAATGGATTAAAGCCATCACAAAATTCTCCACTACGTTAAGTGAACACCATTTTTCCATCTTGAAAGGATGACAATCGCTGAATGTATTTTTATAAAAAACATTTCTATTGTGTACATTCTATAAACAAAAATTGAAAATTAAACTATTTTTCATAGCAAGAGCGTATTTTAAATGTTTTTACAGATGAAATTATATGAGGAACGGATGTTTATGGAAATCCAGATGTTTATTTATTTATTTTGATAAGGAATCAAAACAGGAATACAGAAAGAAAAGAACATGATAAATATAAAAAGAAGCATACAACAATCTGTACACCCAATTACATTGTTTTACATACATAGGCCCGGTATTACAGTCTCAGTTTAAGAGCTAAACTTAAGTTTTACAAAAATATAGCGTATTACAGTGTCCGTTTAGGCCTAATCTTCCCTCAAATACGTCACTACAACGACAAATATTTAACTCAACGTTTCTGGCGGATTAAATACTTAACGGTGAGTCAACTGTCATTTGCTAGGCAACGCGTGAAGTATCAGTTTCTATCACTAGAGGCGTCAGTTGTATCGACGGTGGCGCCACACAACAAAACAAACTGACAGCCATATTGAAACGAATATGGGCATTTAAAAGTATTATTTTGGTGAAAAAAATAAATTTACCATGTTGGATAATAAAACAATAGTATTTCAAGTCGTAGCGTCCCGTTTTGTAGTTCGTATTATTTGAGGTTATTTAAAATTTGACACATAATAACCACAGAAAAAGTAAAATATGTCTATAATTGAAGATTTAGTAACTAACATGTCATATTGCATTGTAATACGGAAATGGATTAAATCTCCCCTTAACATTAATCTTGAGTTTAACAAGCTCAATGAGTTGAGGGCCGACTGTAATACCAGGCCATAATATGTACCTAAGTATTATAAATAAGTACTAGTATACAAATAAGAATAAACATATTCAAAAAATAACAATCAATATCAATTTTTCAAAAACAGCTCAAAACAAATTAGGCTATGGGGAAATAAAGAATGATACATATGTCCTATTCTGATTCGTCTAAATTTATCCGTCTGAATTTTAGTATATTAGAAATGTTAAAAGTTGATTGAATTTATACGGGACTCATTACGTCACACCGCGTGGATAAAATCCTTTTATTCACAGTCACCCGTTGGTTATAAATGTTTTCGTACTCTGAAACGAATCAGAATAGGATATAATAACGTGATGAAATAAAATAAAATATATGAAGGAGGGAAGGAGGAGAGGTAGAAAATTAGGAAAAATACTGGTGTACATAGGTCGTGTAACACTCTTCTTCTTCTGGGTCACAATCCTAGGATTGGTCTGCACCAAACACTCGATCTTTCCACTTAACTCTATCGTCCGCCAGTCTCTTCATCTCTTTGTAACTGCTACACTCTTAATATATCAAAACGAGATGTATGTAAGTTAAAGCACTTCGCACGATATCAATATGAAGTCGATCGAATTGTTCTTTCAGTACAGGATATATTAAATTTCATAACACACCATACGTCAAACATTATATACCATAATCAAGAAGAAAAAATACGAAACAATCGGTTACTGTCTACACGATACCCGTTGGGAAATTGATGAATTAAATTTGCTTAATATTTTTGGTTTCATGACTACAAGTGATGTTATGTTCACTTTTTCATACAAACTAATATCGTACAAATAATATCATTACAAAAGCGTTGTCGAATACACACCCATATTTTAATGGTGAACTTTCACGAAAATGAATGGTGTTGGTTGGCGCCAAGAAATCAAGAGGGCTATCTCTTCGTGCTCGCTCGGGAAACGTTTAAAGACCAATAAATTTGAGGATTAAATCGGAAACTCATGACCATTAAGGAAATGAGATATTTTTGATTTCAATGAGAACATTATGAAAAGTGGGATGGAATTTACTTCGCTGAAATGTTTCAAATTGATTAGAAAACCTCGCCTGCCTACGTATGGTTTTTTTATTCATATAGAACAAGAACTCATTTAGAAAATCTTTTTTTTTTAAATGTGCCTTGTCATCGCAGAATCTCCCATATAATATAAATGGAGAATCGAGAATGACGGAAATTGTTACGGAGACAAATGATTTTATTTCAATCAAACTTAGATACCCGTATAATACGATTAATGGATTCGAAGGTAAAATTTTGGCAGTCCATGATTACAGTTGTTAGTTATGGTGCAAATGCTACATATGTTATAAACCACTTTATTAAAAAAACACCAACAGAACGTAGGTAATGAATAGACATAAAACATAAACACAGTTAGAATCAGCATAGTAGATCCTATGCTCCAATTACAGGTGTTTACAACATATTACATACATACATACATACCATCACGCCATGTCCCTTGCGGGGTAGGCAGAGAGAACTGAACGCCACATTTTTCTATCCTGGCACGCATTTCTCGCCTCGTCCACATTCATGCATCGTCTCATACATGTTCGTCTGTTGCTCACACTTCTAACATTTCCGTCTTTCAGAATATCGTTCACATGGTCGTTCCATCCCTTTCTTGGGCGTCCCTGACCTCTCATTCCATTCCTTTCCGCTCTGTATATTTTCTTCGTCAGGCGCTCCTCATTCATTCTCCCCATGTGACCAAACCATCTCAATGTGTTCACCTTCATTCTAGTAATGACATCTTTCTTCTTCTATATTTAATGTAATGACAAATTAACTTATTTCTATATTTATCAATTTATTTCATAATTCTATTCTTAACGAATTTATTTATTTATTCATTCATTCATTTATTTATTTATTTATTTATTGATATATTTATTTATTTATGTATTTTATTCATATATTTATATTATATCCCCCCAACGTCGACGATCACTCCGGCGAATGTCTCCCTGTCCTGGACTTCTCGGAACAACTCCTCCACACTCCGGATGCCGGTCCATTCTCTCACATTGCGCAGCCAGGACATCTGTTTTCTGCCGGGTCCTCGGCGTCCCTCAATCTTGCCCTCCAAGATGAACTGGAGAAGGCAATATTTCTCTTCACGCAGCACATGACCCAGGTATTTGCTCTAGCTCGCTTCAGAACTTCAGGAATCCGTACTTTACTGTATAAAATCGATTATTTTTTATTTTTGTTACGCTGTTAGTTAAAAAAAAACATGTTTTACTAACTTTATGATTCATGTTGCTTGGGATGGTTGGAATAGGTTACTTCATAGTATCAAACCAGCTTTTAATAGATTAAATAGAAATGAATTAATCGATAAAGTAATCATACAATTTAGAATAAAAACCACAACATGTAATTCAGAAATATACGCCATATTTGACTTTCTTGATATTTTTTTTATTTCATAAGTAACAATTTGATTTTCTAGGTATCCTTTTTAATTCATAAGTAACAATTTGGTGTGATAACGCTTTACAGCGACGTTTTTCCAATCCAATCCATGTTCACGTCAAAAAACAAACATTATTATTTTAGATTTTCATAAAAGTTTTTTTTTTTTTGACACGATGTAGTTTTTGCTGTAAATAAATTGACCTATTTCATATAATGAACCAGCCTCAGTGTTGAAAGTGAAAAAAAAATGGGGTAATGGGTAGTCCTACACAAAAGTGTTTCCTATTTTTTATCTTTTTACCACATACAACTTTGTGGGGATTTTTGTCAGGCTTTACTTACTCGAAACAAAATACGTCCTATGTGGAAAATATTTTTTTTCAAAAGAACCAAAATACGTTAATCATCATCATCGTCATCACTGTGAATGTAATGGAATCCTAATTTAATTTTTATTCTAAAGGCTAATTTAATCTTGTATGATTTACTTACTTTACATGTTATTATTTTTAAAGATAATCATTTTAACTATTTATTTTACGAGTAAAATAATAAAAAAAAATGTTTTGATTATTTTTTTGAATTTACTATGTCGCCACAACATAAATTTATTCAAGGTGTAAATTAGATTCAATATTCATGTAGGTACAAATCAATTTTCTCTTCATATTTTTTATATTTCAATATGATTTTCATTTTCAGACGAAAACGAATGTACGCAATGTTTTTTCGAGTTAGGCATTCATTAAATATAAATTATTTTTTCAATTTTTAATTGCTATTGAAATAAATTTTCAGCAAAAAAATCATCTACACAAAGAAAAATTCAGAGGTAACCGGAATTTAATATAAAAGCACGCTTTTAATACAAGTTCTAAAAAATCCATGTTAATTTTATTTATTACATTTAAATATAGTTAGTTTTCTTTTTTCAACGGTGAAAAATTATTTGATAATTTTGAATAAAAGCTGAAAAACTGTCGCTGGGTATGAATATTGAAAATGTTGTATCTTTGGTAGCTGGTTGCTTGAAAAGCAAATATATAAACAGACATTCGGATCATATTGTATTTACACGACAAAGTTACCGTGCTTCAATGTGAGTATAGACGCTCAAATAATATTTTCAAACGTGAGATTGCTCGTGCCAAGTCTGAAGCATAACGCCGCCTAGTATCCATGGTTTCAACAACTAATCCTTGGGGTGCTGTATTTAGATTTACACCGAAGAAAAAAGTTCCAAATATGTCAGTCCCATGTAGCTGTGACCGATAACTGGAATTCTGACAATAATCTCTGATTCGACGACAAACACGTTACTTAACATACTCATTGCTTCTGATGACATCTCATTCCCTTGGGATGTGGAGCTGATGATGATGATGATGACATATCATTCAATACTCTACATAATAACCAATCTGATATCCCACAAACTCCCATATTGACCTTCGCCAACCTCGATGAGCTTGATTTTATCATCAACAGTCTTCATCAAAAGAAATCCCTTGAAATTGACAGCATTGACGCAGCTCTTGTACAAAGGTACTGGTAGATATTAGCCAGCACATGTAAACAATTGCTTGCGAGAGAGCTATTTTCCGGATTGTTGGAAAATAGGATTAATGACTGTTAGTCCTAAATGTTGCTACCTGCATCTTTCTCACCCAGATTTTATAGTCCGATTACTTTATTACCTATTTTGGGTATGGTCTTAGAAAAGTATTTGTCGATACTTAGAAGATCATCTTTCTAGTACACATCCACTGTCTGACCGTCAATTTGGTTTTTGCGCAGGGAAATCAACGGTTATGCTATCTTGGCCAAATCTGATTTTATGCTACTGCTGATAGTAAATATGTGATCCCCAAATCCCTTGATCTTGAGGGAGCATTTGATAATGCCTGGTGGCCTCTGATTCCTCAAAAACTTTGAGACCAGAAGATTCTTTGCAACATATATAAAAAAAGCGACGAGCTATTTTACAAAGAGGCATGTGGTCATGCACGGAAGACGAGTATTGCACTGGTGACCTATTAGCATCGGGTGCCCACAAGGTTTTGTTCTGGGTCCACTCTTATGGAACATCTTGTACAACGATCTTCTCTCATTTTCAACTCCTACGGGCTGTAGCATTTTTGTATCAAGCCGATGATGCTACAATGCTCATTCAAAATACTGATACATAAATTAACATTTTAATATAATATCTCGGTCGTGGGTAAATAAATCCACATTATGGTGCTGTTGTCGAGCAAGTTCATTTCATTTATTCACTTTATTCATACATATACATAATTGACAAAAAATATTCGTAACTGCAATGCCCCACTAGGTAAAAAACTTGTGCCGGGGCTAAAGCATTTTGAAATAATGATACATTTAACAGTGAATGCCAACTAACAAAACATACACAAAAATAGCATTCATAATATTAATTACATACAATAACAAAATTAAAAATTACATTAAAAATAAATACATAAAAAAGAGCATTACGAATATAAAAAAACAATAAAATAAAAAGTATATAAAATGCATACATCCTTATTTCGTGCCGGCGTTCTGAGATCTATTCCCAGCAGTGAAGATATTGATTTAATTTAATTTTTAACTCAAAGCTTACTTCTCTAGACTGGCAACACTAATTGGTTTCAAGAAGTTAAATAATAAATATGGCATGAAGTAATTTCAAAACCATTATACGTTTAATTCTGGGAATTCAAATTGAGTTCGATACAATAATTGTTTGCAATGACTAATTTTAATATTTTATAATAAATGTTGTTTGCGGGAATTCCGTTGAATCTAGTTGCTAGTTAACAATGTATATTTAAGAAAAAAGCGACATGACCCCAGTAGGATGTGTATGTTGGTAATTATGTTGGATATTGTAAATGAGAAGTGATTATTGATTTTTGATTTTCTTTAAATGGTTTTAGTTATGGAAGTGGTATGTTCGATGTTGTTTGTGCGTGTGTGTACATGAGCGGAAAGTGGATCTGAGTCGCAATAAAATCTATATAAATCTATATGACCAATTGCGTTTTTACCTTGTTCTTCATTTATTATTCTTTGTCTTTTTTCCTTCACTGCTTAATTATAATGAGGTATAAATGTGTACATATGGTTGATGCTGGGGTTCGTGTTGCGGGGGTGGTTTGAGGGGAGTGTGGGAGAGGGTTGAGGTTTTGTAGGCAGTGTTCTCGCAGTGCGGGACCTTACTTTCTTACGTTTTCTTGGGTGACTCCTGTAATACGACCCTAAGCGTGACTTTGTTTTAGATATTGTATATCACAACTTGTATTTGTCCAGTCATTGAATGTCTACTTTGAATAGAGTGAAATAAAATAAAATTTAATATGTAAATACATATGTAGCCAATAACTAATTAGATATCAATATTTTTGCTTTTATAATAGCTACACAAGCTTTGTCAGCTTTAAGAGGGAGGCGATTTTGTATAAGATTATGTTATGAATGTATTATATTGTTATATTATATGTATTTTTCTGTATAGTAATAAAAAAAATATACTTTTTTATGAATAGCGCCCATACTTATATTGCTACTTTGGGATATAGTTTAAATTCGCCGTCAATATAGTTCGTTGTGTATGTTCGCATATGATCGTAATATTTCTTCACCCCTGTCGCATCATACCTCACTCCCGCAAATATATTTTTGTTTTTGTAAACTCCGCCTTACGTTATTTACACTTTTTTCTCTTTATATAATAGGTATATATTATGTAAAGAAAATCAAATCAATAAAATATTTCTTTAAGAAACTAGTACAATGGAATTTATTACCCCACTAGACGAAGATTGGTCTGAGGCTTTACCAACAATAATATTTTAACAGTATATATTCGCTACATAATTTGCGAACTACAAAGTTATGTCTAGGTGATCTGTTTTGGCATTATCTAGAAATAAATCTTTTAATTTAGTAAGCAAAATATTACTGAAAGTCATTACTGTAGCAGTAAAAACTGACATTTAAATGAATTCAAATCTTCCAATAGGCATTGTATTTTGAAATCAAAATGACAAAATTGAAAATTTTCTCGTAGTAACTACATACATATATTATAATATATAGGAACATCAATTCTGTATGCAATTACCTATCCTATTTTGTATTCGAGGGAAATATTTTTGGCGCATACAATACGTCGTTCTCCAACAAAACCTTACAAATTCAAATATGTATATTTCCGTATACAAGGTCCATACAGAAAAAAATGAATTTTTCAAATGCGCCTTTCTTAGAGGAATAACACAATTCTATGTTAAGATGGCGGCAGCTTCAACTGCCTCTTTGAAGGGGGAAATATATTTATACAGGGTGTTCCTGAAACCAACATCAAAATGAACATGACTAACAGGGCAGCTCAAAAGCTATGAAATATACACCATACCATCGCACAAATTCCCTATTTGGGGTAGGCAGAGAGAACCGAACGCCATACTCCTCTCTCTTTACATACATTTCTCGCTTCATTTACGTCCATAAATCGTCTCGTATACGCTCTTTTGTTATTCTTCTACAGTCTCCATCTTTCAAAAATACCACACTTTTCAACATCGTTAATTCTACTTTCATGCTTTTTCTGCAATGTGCATGTCTAACTAGCATACACATTTTTAAATGAATCTTGAATTCAATCACATGAATAACTTTGGACAATCTTAAAATCGTTTTTGCTATGTTTTTCGGATACCACTTTACCTATGCTAAGGATATTTTTTTGATAACGTTCGATATATGTGATTGTTTTTTGGTAACGTCAAGCAAAAAACAAATTTCATAAAAGCACTCGGAATATTTTCGCGGCATTCGCACGTATATTACTTACACTACAGACAATTGGTGAATCGTATCTTGAACCAGTGACGAATAAAGGGAAGAACTGCGTGACATAGAAAAGGAAGATGAAAGCTGGCACAGTAAGTCAAACTTTCCATCTTATCCAATCTGCCCCCCTAGACAACATGTCATTAAAGCTAAGCGTTATATCGCTAAGCGATAGAAATGTATGAAATTGGTGGCTGTCATGTGATGTCATAGCCACCAATTCCATACATTTACTATCGCTTAGCGATATAACGCTTAGCTTAAATGGCATGTTGTCTAGGGGGGCTGTGTCTTTTGCCGATATCGCATACAAGTCAAAAATGCTTAATCTGATAGCATATATTATGTAAGTTGCTCAATGCGCTGCGCTCTTCGTTTTGACGTTGATTTCAGGGACACCCTATAAGTGTAAACGTACATATATTTTTGTGCAAAAAAAGCTGCTGATATTGGCTAATAATTTATTTTTATCTGGAGATAGTACATGCTTCAAAGAATATTTACAACTTTGGTTTCTGTTCATAAATATTGCTCGGTGATTGTTTATCCATGTATATATTTCAAGAAAAAAATATCAAGGAATTAAGGGCGGAAGAACAAAAAAAATATGAAATCTCATTATATCAAATATTAAGGAGAAATTTATGTACCGAATGAGATTATTAAAAGATAATTTTATCGTTATTAATTATATTCTAGAGAACTAATTAATTTTTATTATTTTGCACTTTTTTATAGATCATGTACACAACATAATTAGTAGAAAAAATTAAAAAGTTTTTTTAACCAAATAATTTTATCTTTGGCAAATAATTTTTTTTAATTTTATTTTTATTTATTTCTATCCAAAAATATACAGTATATATGAGATACAAAATATCTTAAGATAATATAAGCTTATTCATACATATTAACATTTCTATTAACATTTTGTTTATTTGGTTTATTTTTCAACTAGCAAGCCAATCGGTTATTTATTCTTTCCAAAGAATTTACTAGCATTACAATCGGTTACATATTCTTTCCAAAGAATTTGTAACAATCATTTGCAAATTATTTGCGAACCAATCGGTTATCTATCATTTTCAAGGAATCTTAAAAATGTGTGTTAAAAAATGTCAATTCGTATTTTAATTGAATAAAAATGAATGTGCATTTAACAGTTATAGATAACGTAATAAATATATTATGTATATCAAATAATTAAAAAAAAACGATATAAACAGTTTTTGACATAGATATGGGTGGTGGCGGGTTCGAATCCTGCCTCGACTGATTTCGTTCACCTATAGCACAAGCATTTATTTGCTTATTTTAGGGAACGTAGGAAGATGTACTCGTTTAACAAGGACATATTCATTTTTTATTAAAAAAAATCATAAACATTTCCTTGCACCCTGCGAAAGTGGTGAGTTTATTGCCATTTGGCAATTTATTATTTTATTATTTTATTTAATATTGCTTCTCGAGCAACAAACAGGTACAATGTCAAATATTTATTTAACACGCACCCAATAACAAGTTGACACATTCTGGAGACTTACGATATTAATCGTCTCACAGATCCAGACTGAAAACACCATTAAAAACTGTGTCTCCACCGGGAATCGAACCCGGGATCTTTGGATCAATAGTCAGATACCCAACCAACTGAGCTACGAAGGCCGACAACTGAACATAATATTAATAATAAACACTTCCTTGCACTCTGCGCAAGTAAAGAGTTTATTGTTTCCAACTCACCAGAGTTTCTAGCCCAGAGAAGTAATATTTGCGTGAGAAATTAATTTAGAGAAATGAACATAGATTTATACATATGTATAATAATAATAAACACTTCCTCGCACCCTTCGCAAGTGGCGAGTTTATTGCCGTATGGCAATTCCTTCCGACTAACCAGTGTTTCCAACCCAGAGAAACAATATTAGCGTGAGAAATAAATTTAAATAATATCTCCTCTGCTGGGGATCGAACCCAGGACGCCCGCACAGAAACCAAACGGCTTACCAACTGTGCCACGGCGGTCGGCCAGAATTGATTGGGGACATGGAAAGAAAAAAATGTAAATAAGGCGTAGGTAATCAGAGTGTTTTTCATGCCTTAAAAAAACAAAGGTCACACTTCTAGTATAGTGAAGTACGATTTCTTTCAAAATTTTGTACATATTATGTACCTACGTGTAATAAACATAACCTGTGGACTAATTTATAAAAAGGTATTCTTGTGTCACTGTCTTTTTTTTAATCTCACTATAACGGCAGTATTTTTTAATCTCACTATAACGGCAGTATTTTTTAATCTCACTATAACGGCAGTAATTTTTAATCTCACTATAACCGCAGTATGGTACATTATGACAATCTAACATGTTATTTCAAATAAAACTGAAATTTCAAATTAAATATTAAATTATTTATTATGCTGAACAGTTTCAACTTTAAAAAAAATATTTGATTCAAAATTCGAAAATTCAGTATTCATTTATTGAGACACGTGGGGTTGAAAATTGAAATATGAGTTTCCAGTGGTGGATGCTTCCTCTCCATTCCCCAGCCTATCCTTTCCCCATCATTATAAGTGGGGATCTTATCTGTTGTCTATTTCGAATGCTGTTGGAGAATACGCACTCAAATAAGCATTGCATCATCTGCCTTGAATTCTTCAGTATTTTGGGCACATTGCCAGAAGGGCCCCATATAACCTCGAGAACTTCGTCGTTATGGGAGGCGTGGAGGGTAGAAGATCCAGAGGGCTCTCACCGACCTCTGGAGTTTAATTTTACCAACAAATGTATACATTCATCATCATCATCATTGGCGCTACAGCCCACTGTGAACCTTGGCCTCCTCCAGAATTTTTCGCCATTTAGACCGGTCCATCATCTGCACTCTCCAGTTTGCCACGCCAATCCTCTTTAGATCCTCCTGTATGCCGTCCATCCACCACAGCTTGGGTCTCCCCACACCACGTCTCCCCTCCGGTCGGCCTTCCTCCATTCGCTAAACGTGCCCTAACCATTGAAATCGATGTATTTTAATGTATTTTACTATATAAGGATCACTGTAAATGTTCTCTAGCTCGTGGTTGTACGTTATCCTACTTATTCCACTCTCACAAAGAGGCCCAAATTTTTTTCTCAAAACCTTCAGATTTTTCAAAAACCAACAGCGCTTTTTCATCCTTCCTATTAAGCACCCATCATTCACACCAATATATATAAGTACTGGTCGCATCAATGTTTTACACAATAACAACTTAGTATTTCGTGTCAACAATCGGGACTTGAGATGCCGGTGAAAACCGAGTATAATTTTACCAATATTGTAACCTTAGATTGTAACTTCTTCTTGGTCACAATCCTAGGATTGGTCTGCACCAAACACTCGATCCCTCCACTTGTATCTATCGTCCGCCAGTCTCTTCATATCTTTGTAACTGCTACAGCGCACGTCACCGATTATCCGGTCTATATAGTTGTTTCTGGGGCGACCTCTACAGTTGCCCCCATCAATCATTCCTTCGACGATGGTAAAAAGCAGGCCTGGGTACCGGATTGTAACAGTTATTTCAAAAAATCCCTAACACTAGGCGTAGTTTTAAATTAGTCAAAAAGATTATGAAAATTACAATCTCATCCCTTGTCATCATAATAAGACAAAGAAATTCGTGTTTTGATGTCGAAAGCGACAGATTTTCAAAATTAATAACGTTATAAAGAAATTTACATTCAAACCTATCTTTGGTTTTGATCAAATCAACATCTTTGTAATTTTCTTTAACGTCAAAGTGAGCGAAATTAACTTAGAGATTATTAAATAGATAAAATAATTCCGTCGAACTTAAAATTTGATTATTTTAATCAATATCTCTATATATAGTCAACACGCATATTAAATAATTTAATTATCATTTAACAAACTCATCTTGTATATTTCAAATGAACTTCCCGACGGACATTTCATATAATAATAATAATAAGCACTTCCTTGTACCCTGCGCAAGTGGCGAGTTTATTACCATGAGGCAATTTCTTCAAACTAACCGGCGTATCCAGCCCATAGAAGCAATATTTGAGTAAGAAATAAATTTTCCTCTGCTGGGAATCGATCTCGGAACACTCGCACAGAAGCCAAACGGCTTACCAGCTATGCTATGGCGGTTGGAATTCTTGATAGAAAATCGTAGCGATTTCGCAAAAAAAAAGTTTTTGGTTAAATAACCTACTTAACATACCTACTGCCTATGTATGTACAACTCTACTAAGCTTTTAGCCCCTGAATGGATTTCCAGGCCTTTTAGTCAGCAGTAGCCCACTCCATGTCATCAACAACAATGTCCATCAATCTCTGCCTTTGTCTTCCCAGAGGTCTTTTGCCCTTTGTTCTTCAGATCTGATGGCATGTCCTATCCAGGCAAATCTTTTAGACCAGTGGGGTCTAGTAAACGCGTCAAAGAAAAAGAAAAAAAAATCATGCATGGAATTGACAGTTAACGTGACTGTGTTATCTTGAGTGGCTGTAAATTACATGCATTGAGTAATCTTTTATCTTTCTTTTCGATCGCTTAATGCTATCATGAGTGACTGTCACATACATTGAGTTTTCTTTTATCTTTCTTTTAATCGCTAAATGTTATCTTGAGTGACTGTCACTTACATACATTGAGTTATTTATTTATTTTATTTTATTTATTTATTTAACATAATAATTTTACAAAAAACAAATGAAGAGATAATTCACAGGTAATAATATTTTTACAAATTTTTCTTAGCAGTGCCTCATCAAAAAGACCACTTGTTTTTTGAGTCACTTCGCGACATGTTTCGGAAGCGCTGTCCTTCCATCGACCGGCGTGTCGATGGAAGGACAGCGCTTCCGAAACATGTCGCGAAGTGACTCAAAAAACAAGTGGTTTATAGCTAATTTATATTTCAAAAATGGTTTATATTAACTACCACAAAATATCCGCCGAATCATTAAATGATATTAAATTGATAATGTTGATTCATTCATCCATACCATCACGGTACATCCATTCGGTAACTAGCGACAGTCGTGCGGGTGTGCATTCCAAGTGTGTAGGAATACACGCATGTGTATTCCATGTGTATTGTATAACATGTGTGTATAATACACGCATGTGTATTGTACACACCTGTCTCGTCTCATCCAAATTAATTCAAAACAATAATTAATATTTATCTTAGGGAGAAATATTAATTATTGTTTTAATTTAAAACAATAATTAATATTTCTTCTCGGGCAACTAACAGGTAGGTACTAGTTATATCAAATATTAATTTAACATCCAGCCAATAACAAGTTGCCATATTCTAGAGACTTACGATGTTAATCGTCTCACAGATCCAGACTGAAAACAAAATTTAAAAACTCTGTCTCCACCAGGAATCGAACCCGGTACCTTTGGCTCAGCAGTCAGATACCTAACCAACTGAGGCACGAAGGCCGTCAATTGTTATCAATGGTATAATAATAATTCATTGATGGTAATTAAGTGCTTTCCGGATTCGCACTAAGAGTCGAATTATTAACAGTTAAGTACATATTTTGTCAAGAGTAAATTGGAACTTCTAAAAAGGCTAATTTTTACAATGGTAGAATTTAAGCTCTATTGTCAAATAAGATTTATTAAACACAGAAATTGCGTGAAACCGTTCCGTTTTATTTTTGGTAGGTAGGTGTTTTTTTATACTTGGCTGTTTTTTTTTCGTTTTAAATCTTTTGCGGGAAATAATTCCCCGTGTGTTTTTATGTGTATCATTAAAAAATTCCCTAGCACTCGCACTGGATTCGGCATTACCTACATATAAAATAACGATTATTTGCAGTCGTCCTCGTTCCGGAAGTCTGTCCTCTTTCCGGAAGTCTGCCCCCCGTTCCCGCTTCCGTTCATTCCGAACCGTCCGGAACTACCGCAATTAGGGACAGTTCACCACAATTTGCCACATTTTTTCCCCAGGTTCCTTCTGCAGGACGATGGTCTAATCCCCTTCTAAGCGATAACACTGAACTAAATTATTCCAACAGGTATACATAAAACCTTCTCTTGACTTAGACAAATGACCTTTAAACGCCTCCATTAATATCAAATTATCCGAATACGTCTCGTTTCTTTATTGCAGCCATATTATATTAGAAGTACCTTCTGCATTTTTTCCCCATAAAACAGTAATTTTTTTCATCTTTCTCTCACACCTTATATTTGAGAAAATATGTACCATCCTAACCAGAAGTTTTGAGACCATTAGCAATACTTATTTTACATGGCCGGGACTTCGAGTTTGAAACCAGATGCACTTCAAATAATTATTAAATGTAAAATATTCTTCTTTTTACAGTACGTAAATCGCTGAAATCATTTAAAAGAAAATTTTCCGAATACATCATGAACTACGGGAGAACTTATCAAATATTCGACATCGTAGTGTAAAAGGTCATAATTTATATAATTGTTATTTTTTTTTCTTCTTTTCTTTCCTTTTTCGCAAAAAAAAATCCTAATTGATTTATAAATTTTGTGCTGTCTTGATTTGATCAGAGACTCGACTGAATAAAGATATGACTGACGGATCACACCTATGCTCTGTCAGTTCAGTATTCCCAAGAGATACTATTTTAGGTTATTTGTGTAAATAACAAATAAAAATTAAAAGATACCTACATATACAATATGTTTGTATATGCATATCATGATGACTTCAATTCCATTTTTTAATCTGTGTACAATAGTTAAGTTTATATTGTTTAGATACTTTAAAAAAAAATGCAAATAGGTACAACCTATACAGGGTGTATCATGAGGAGTGGATTAACCGAAGCATGGAGATAGAGGACCTCAATACCTATCGATTTAACATCCATGTATGTTCAGCGATATTGGGTGGTTCAAAAGTTATGTACACTTTTGTAAAATTTGAATATAAATCGGATTTCATACTAAACTACATCACTGTACCTAAACTATTAGGTTTGCGATCATGATTTTTTTTTCAGGGAATAGTTCAATAGTGATGCTTATGGAAAATAATACCGTTGTGAGTCAGTGCCTTATAACTTGATATTATTGTTCCAAGAGCCTTAGTGGAATATTGAGGCTTGCAAAATTTTTTAAGATTATTTTTTTTTTTTAAAGTTATTAGGTACTGACTCATAACGGTGTTATTTTCCATAAGCATCACTATTGAGCTATTCCCAGAAAAAAAAATCATGATCGCAAACCTAATATTTTAGTTACAGTGATGTAGTTTAGTATGAAATCCGATTTTTATTCAAATTTTACAAAAGTGTTCATAACTTTTGAACCACCCAATATCGCTGAACATACATGGGGGTTAAATCGATCGGTATTGAGGTCCTCTACCTCCATGCTTCGGTTGATCCACTCCTCATGATACACCCTGTATGTCTCCTGTGAAATATAATAATATGTACACTGCTATCTCTAGAACAGGTATACCTAGATGGGCAGCAGTTATCTATTTTTAATGACGATTATTTAAATGGTGTGATAAATAAATAAATAAAATAAATAATAATAATAATAGTAAATTTTATTTCGACGTAAAAACATATGAATACTAATACATCTAGTATAAACAAAAAGTATATATATTTTTTTTAAACAATAAGTATGGTACAAAGTATTAAAATCAATTATAAAAACATGTATACTAGGAAGAACATTAATACTTTTTAACTATGTATTCAGCACCTAGGTGACTTGACTTGTGAACTTGAAAGGTGAAAAATACTTGTGGTTTTTTTATGTTTGGTGGTAAACTATTATATATTTTGAGACCTTTATGGTATAAGCTATTTTGTGTACTTGTCAATCTCGTTTTTGGAAGTCTAAAATCCTGACATCCTTAATAAATAGTAGAAGGACACTCAGTGATTTCATTTTTGATTATAAGATCTTAAAAGGCTGGTTGGACGTCTTTGATTTAACGATACTCATTTCATTTAACGTTCCGATAACTCGTACGCGACGAACACAGCCATCACTATTTTATGTTATCTTCTTCTTCTTCTTGTGTCATATCAGGTCTCCCCGACGTTCACGACCACCATAGAGAAAGCCTCCCTGTCCTATACAGTGCGAAACAGCTCCTCCACAGTTCTTATACCGGTCCATTCGCGAATGTTTTGCAACTAGGATAGCTGCCTTCTTCCGACTCCTCTACGACCCTCAATCTTCCCCTCCATGACGAGGTGAAGGATGACATACTTTTCACCTCTCAGAATATGGCTCTCAGATATTACTTCGCCAAACTCGCTTTCCATTTTCAAGAAAAGACTAAATCAGTGATATTTCTCCGAAAATACCTGATCCCTCCTTTCTTTCCTTTGCTACGTAATATTTACTAAAGAAGGAATATTTATCCATAAACACCTGATCTCGATTTCCTATTCTTGTTCTTTCCCAATCCTTCTTTTTTTGCTATGATGTATATTTTTTTGTTCTTTTTTAGCTTTCATTTTTAGTGATGTACATATTATATAATTCTGTCACTCGATAATCTGGTTGGTTGGAAGAAATTGCCTAGTGGCGATAATCCCGCCAGTGTGCACTATATTTGTTTATATTATGTACAAAAAGTAAATAAATAATTAATAATATGTCCATGTAACAAGTAGGTACATATACATCCACATACATTCACAAAGTTTGTGTTATTGGTGAACAAAAAATCGGTTTTGGCATGATTCGAACTCGCGACCACCATCCATCTATATTTTACTAATCATATCATTATTTTTACTAAATGAGAGTTTAAATTAAAATTGTAATAATCCTTAATATTATATGTCCCTTGTCAAAAGTTTTTTTTTTTTAATTTTTTTATTTTATTTTTTTTTTTTTTATTTTTTTATTTTATTTTTTTTTATTCAAATTGAAGCTAACAATGTATGAAGCAAAAAATAAATACATAATATACAATAACTTGCCTTAATACCCACTCCATACATCAATTACAAGCTTACAATACTATCATAAGTGACATAATATTTATAAAAGTATTACACACTATTATTTTGACTAAGTGACAATATATAACATAAATTACAGTATTGATACTCTCTCGATAGAGTTAAAAACTCGTGTTCGAGAGAGGAGTATCGAAATTACATACAGAAAGAAAAATTCAACATATACAGTCGTTGGTCGTAGTATCGAAACATAATATGAATGATTTTCAGGACAATTGAATAAACTTTAAGCTTACTGTGTTATTCATGTTGTATACCTATTTGGTTCCAGCTATTATCCCCGTAATATTCCACAGTATGTATATAGATGAAATAATTATCTCATTAACGAGGTCTAACGCGGATCCTCTGTTAATAGACAAAAGTTTTAATGTCTAAAATTTAGACACTTGATCATTCAGGTAAATCGCTGCAAGCCTACGATGCCACAGCATTGTTGGTACGGTCGATTAATTCACCTATGGGGATATGTGTACGAAATGTAAATCCCTACACAGATTATAATATGGAAAATGTAACATAACGATTATGTTTATACATATACTTTTGGACAAAGTAGCGTACTATATTTTTCAACAAAATTTTTCAATCATCTACCATCAAATATTAAAAACATTAGAAATGTAAAAGAATTTAAAAAAACTAACAAAAATATGGGTTTATGAAATAATTAAAAATAAAATAAAATTCAAAATGTAGGTACTTAAAACGATTAATAGTATAGAAAAAGTAACGAATAAAATAAGAAGCATGTGTATGAATGCGTATGAATGTATATTATATGTAAATGAATGAATACATAAAACATTACAATACACAATAGCATTAAACTAGCTCACCTTAGCACAGACTGTGCCTAGTGAGGGGGCTTGTGACAACATAATAGACAATAACATTAAACTAGCTTACCTTAGCACATGCTGTGCCTATTGAGGGGGCTAGTGACAACATAATAGACAATAGCATTAAGCTAGCTCACCTTAGCACAGGCTGCGCCTAGTGAGGGGGCTTGTGACAACATAATAGACAATAACATTAAACTAGCTCACCTTAGCACAGGCTGCGCCTAGCGAGGGGGCTTGTGACAAAATAATAGACAATAACATTAAACTAGCTCACCTTAGCACAGGCTGTGCCTAGTGAGGGGGCTAGTGACAACATAATAGACAATAACATTAAACTATGTAGCTCACCTTAGCACAGGCTATAAACAAAATAAAATGCAACAAACGCATCACCATCCTTTCAATTGGGAATAATTCACCCATCCAGATACTTTATACTTATTATTATTAAATAAATAAATAAAATTCTTTGGAACACCCACAAACGATAATAATAGAAGAGAGTGGAAGCATTATCCTATGGCGTTACCTCTCGCCAAAAAGGAGTTGTAAATAATGTCAAATAGTAATAAAATGAACAAAAAATCTTGTATAATGCCGACCGCCGTGGCATAGTTGTAAAGCCGTTCGGTTTCTATGCGGGCGTCCTGGGTTCGATTCCCAGCAGAGGAGAAATTTATTTAAATTTATTTCTCACTCAAATATTGCTTCTCTGGGCTGGAAACACTGGTTAATTGTAAGAAATTGCCATACGGCAATAAACTCGCCACTTGCGCAGGGTACAAGGAAGTGTTCATTATTATTATTATTATTATAATCAATTGTATTCATTCAACGGGCATATATTTTTGAAACCTTGAAAACATCCATATTCTGTATTTTATTTAATCTTTGTAACAATATTTTCAATGTCTATTAAACAAACAAAATGAAATTACGCTCTCCTTTGAAATAAATTAAGCGGTCATTCTTCAAAAAAAATCTCTCAGTTCTTTCCATATTTCAGAATAAATATACATTACTGATTTACATGTTTTTTTTCTGGTTTATACATAAAAGTAATTTAGTTATATATGTTATGTCGGTCCGTGCGACATGTTTATGAAATTCAAAACAAAATTTTACCTTCAAAGCCGTGAGAGCGACGGAAAAATTAATTATACGTGTATCAAGTTAATTCATTTATTCATGACACGGAAAACGTAATGAAGTGATACAAATTTTGAATAATTTAGATTACTCCCTCGCAGTCATCGCCATTATCTTCAACTGTAAAATACACGATGGATCCTGACTTCGGATAGAATCTGCTGCCAGTTTTTTGATAGAATCTGCTGCCAGTTTTTTGATAGAATCTGCTGCTAATTTTTTGAGTCATACGCAAATTTGCCTGCAACTTTGTCTCCAGTTTCAGATGCTATACCACACTCTCTTAAGCCTCATCTCAGTCTTACTAACACACTATCCGGAACATTTTTACTCCCCACTAACCAAAGGGGATATAGTGGGGAGTAGCTATGGCAGGAAATACAAAACATTTTTCGCAATTATCTATAACCTACAATTAAAACTTTTAAAAATCATAATAAAAAATAAAAAAATAGTACGTATCAGAATAATGAAAAGGGTATATTCAAACACTGTAACGTGTTAGCTATATATCATTAAAATAAAAATTGACATCTTAAAAGACGAACATGATAATATTACTCAATTAAAAGTAAACTCACGTAGAAAAAGCCTTCGACGATAAACTACTTGAAGAAATATATTTTTCCTGTATACAATAATGCATATGGCATTAGAACATGGGAATATCTCCTGACAAAAATACTAAATGATATTAATGATGAGCTCTTGCATATATACACTACATACCCAAAATATTTTATCCACTTAAAATGGTACATGATGAGGTCCGATGACGACAGCTATGTGCTCTAAAAGCATGCTCTTTGAGTTGCTAGGCTGACGTAGGTTGGAACCTACATCGTATTATGTATACTAAAACTAACAAATTCTGAACTCGTCAACCTCAGTTAAACCCTGAGGGTTTTCAATGGTTGACTATGTATAATATTCAAAATGTTATTACATATATATAAAAAATAAATAAAAGTTATGAATTCGCAATTTATAATGTTGTTTTTTAATTGCAGATTATCAACTAGTATCTTGCCGGGATTGTATTCTGAAAGTTTCATCACAATGTATCTGTGCGTGTGTGATGTAATATGTGCTATGCACGGCGTGTTTATTCTTCTTTATCGATCAACGATTAGTGTTCATTCGATTCTTTTCAAATTTTGCAAATTTTTATATCTAACACTCGCTTAGACAACATATTTGGTCGGATATCTGATCAGGGCTTCTCTTCTTCTTCTTCTTCTTCTTCGTCAGCTAGGACTATGTCCTGTAGTTCTCGGCACCTGCTCCTGGGAGGAGGACGTCCAGCTGTCCCTCCATCGTTTGGGTGGTCTTCCTGGAGGTCTGCTACCTGTAGGATGTTCATCAGCTGATATCCTCACTACTCGGTCTGAGCTTGCTCTCCCCACGTGGTCTCTCCAGAAACGTCTTCTTGTTCTACCCCATCGTACCACGTCCTCAACATCACAAATTTTCCTTATTTCGGAGCTCCTCATTTGATCACGGAGGGTTACTCCTGCGATGGGCCGCAGAGTCTTCATCTCCGTGGTTCTAAGGAGACTTTTTGTACGGGTGGTGTCAGCTCTTGCCTCTATGGCGTATGTCATGATTGGTCTTATGCAAGTCTTGTAGATCCTGACTTTACTCTCCCTCAGCATATCCCTATTTCTCCACACAGCACTTCTCAGGCATCCAGCCACTACAGCAGCCTTGGTTGCTTGTTCATGTACTTCGTTATAGAGATCATTGCTGCTGGATATTTCTATGCCCAAGTACTTAAATCTCATCACTTGTTCTATAGTTTTATTGTCTATAGCAAGTTTGCAACGTACTGGATATCTTGAGGTTACCATGCTTTTTGTTTTCTCTATTGAGATTTGCATATTTAGTCTTTGGGAAGATAAGTGGAATTTATACAGTAGTTTCTGAAGATCATCCTCGGAATTTGCAATTAAGACGGCATCAGCTGCATAACATATTATATCTATATTTTTGTTTCCCATTTTGTAACCTATTCCTAATGCTTTAACACCTTCGATAATCTTGTCCATAATGACGTTAAAAAGAAAAGGGCTCAAACTATCTCCTTGTCGAATACCTACTGCAGCTGGTATTTCCTTTGAGAGGTCATCTCCCACCTATATGCGCATTTTGTTGTTGCTGTTTAAATTTTTAATAGCTTTTATAATAGGATGCGGTATGTTCTTTTCTATTAGGATATCCAGTACATCTTCCAGGAGCACTCTGTCAAAAGCTTTGGTTAGGTCGACAAAACACATGTAAGCCGGTACATTATATTCTAAGGATTTCTCTTTAAGTTGTCTCACAAAAATATAGCGTCAGTGGTGGAACGATTCCTTCTAAATCCTTGTTGTTCGTCCCTATTTTGTATAATTTCTTCCAGTTTCACACGCAATAGGCTGGTAAATAATTTTTGTGTTGCACTTAAAAGAGATATTCCCCTGTGATTCGCTGGGTTTGTTTTAACACCTTTTTTAAAAATTGGAATTTTTATACTAAATTTCCATTCATCGGGTATTGTAGATTCTTCCAGTATTTTGTTAAATAGTTTTGTTAGCTCAAGAGCCACCTTTGTACCTCCATATTTTATCAATTCATTGGGAATCTCGTCAATACCTGGGGATTTTCTATTTTTTAGTTTTTTTATAGCTAAAATAATCTCGCCATTACTAAGGGTCACAGAGGATCCTGCGTCTTCATTCAGTGGTACAATTCTTGTTGGCAAATTATTACTAAATAAGTTTTCAAAATAGTTTTCCCACTCTTCTATAGAGATCTTGTGCGTTTTTTATATTCATCTATAGGTTTCTTTTGCTTTCTTAGCATATTCCAGACTTCTCATTTATTTTAACTGTCAAATATTTCAAAGTGACCCCAAGGTCAAAAAACTTAAACTTTGTTATTTTTATTTTCAAATTGCTAAAAAACCACACTACTCTCATAAAATGGCATTGAAAAATTATCAAGTTTTCGTAATGAAATATTTAAACCAAAAATACATTTCATGAAAATGCTGAAAATTCTCCATACAAAATTTGAATACTTTGTGGAGTGACATGGTAGTGGAGATTATAGCGTTAGCCACAACCCACTTGTTTATTTATTTCGCTGGCAAAAACCTTCGTGATGGAGTACGAAACACGGAGATCTGAAGACTGTACGAATTCGAGGATATCGCAAGATGGGATCGACAGAGAAGAAGGTTCTGGAACGATCACGTGTCGAGAATAACAAATTCAAGATGCGCCAAAGAGGCCAAGGATAATTTTCCCTTGGAAAGCAGACCTCCAGGACATCCTCTTCAAATGCGGGAGCTGACGCAATATGTTTGAGTGGGTGTATGTGTGTTACGAATGTGTGTGTGGTGTTACGGTAATTTTACAATATTGCCAGATATGTGGGTGAGTCTATATTTGCAATATATCCTAGGATGTATTTTTTAAACCTATCCTACAGAATTTTGGTAAAAATAAAACTTTTTATAGTAAGAATTACGATTGTCGAGAGCCAGTCGCATTATGTATTTAAAAAAGTAACTAAAATATTTAAAAAATAAATAACTTGGTGTGAAGATTACTAGACAAACCATATATATGTACATGATGTGTCCAAAAATCTAAATCTTGTGTACAAACTAGGCTATCAATGGTTGTAGGAGTGGGGATACATTTGGCAACATTGTAAATATTTATGTGATGCTGGATTAGTCTTTTCAAATTATGTTTCATTTCGACCTTGATAATGTCGAGTCGCCTCGGCAAAAATGTTCAGTCAAGTAAATCGAATATGAGGAAAAATACATTTTTTTCATTCATTTCTTAATATTAAATATATATTTTAATAAGCATACAAAGCTGGTATATAATCTATCACTTTGGTACGTCAAGTTAGGTAGGTATGTTGATAGTTTGATTCATCCTTCATAGCGGGTTGTTTTACCTACATATATCTAAAAGAATAAAATACACCCAATCTTTGTACGGAACTTTTTAAAAAATAATATGGTTATTAAAAATTTTAAGTTATAAAGAACCGTAAAGCGATCCATTATCCTCACAAACGCTACAAAAACGAGTGGATTATGAGAATTTTTCAGTATTTTTATGAAATGAGTTCGTTCAATTAATTGAATTATTTTAATAATTCAACTAAAAACTTGATAATTCATCAATGTAATTTTATGAAAGTGATGTGTCTTTATGCAAATTTGAAAAAAAAAAAAAATTTCGAGTTTCCTGAGCTTTGGCTCACATTGAAATATTTGACAGTTAAAAAAATTGAGACTCACTGATCAGATATCCTTCAAAATCGAATGGTGTCTAAACAAGTATTAGATATACAAATTTGCGAAATCAGAAAAGAATTCAAGGAGTACTTTAGTCTATAATCGATATAGTAAAATAAAGACGCCGTACATAGCACACAGCATATAGCACATTGCACATAGTACACACACACACATACACACACAGACACACGCACACGCACACTCGCGCGCAGCACGCACACACACACTGCAAATTGAGCGGATCAAAAGTTATAAGGGACACACACACACAGACATACACGAGAAATTATGAACACATTGTTTATTGCTTAGTATTATATAGTTCTTACTCCACACAGACTGTGGTATTACTTTCCCCTCTACTGAGGAACCAGATTCTCTGTCTCTCTAGTACCCTCTCATTTGTATGCCACTCCAAGTGGTACAAACAAAACATAAGTTAGTTATGCGTATACCATACATACCTGGTTTATATGTATAGTAATATACACTTGTGGTATGGTATGTGATGCACTAAACTACACATGGTAGGTCAAAAAAACTCACAAATGCATTCTTCCGAGGTAAATCTTTGTATAATTTTTGTCAGACTGTAGTAAAATAGGCAATTTTTTCATCATAAAATATATTACCTACGTACATTTATACCTATGTATTCACTACACGCGTTCGATTTATTTCACGTATTAATTTCGTTAATGGAAAACTGGCTTTTGTAATACGTAGATATATTAAAAATAATGTTCATTAACAATGTACGTTAGTCACCAACAAACTCAGATCCACCATGTTTAGAGGTAGGAATATCAAAGATTCTATTCTACTAGTTGCATGTAACACATGAGATCCAACTGTTGATTGCGATAGTATGTATAGTTGAATAATACTAGTTGCATGTAACACATGAGATCTAACTGTCGATAGCGATAGTATATATAGTTGAAGAATAAAAATCAAACTATAAACCCATAAATCCAAAATATTGAAAATTTTAACACATGTTGGTATGTACCTATGTCAAGATAGGACAGTATGGAGGTCAGTCCTCTTTTCCTACCCTGAATATGAAAACAGCATGATGGTTCTGTATGTATGTTTGGAGATTAAGTACCTATCAAACTATTAAGTCTTCTTACATATTGTATATAGGCGACTGCCATACAAATTGTATGAAGCAATGTAGTCACTTAATTCAATTTTTATAAAAATTGTTGAAAAAAGTTTGAGATATGCTAATACAATGTTAATATTTTTTATAGAAAATGAAATTATCTAGTTGGGGTGTTTCGGCTTTTTTCGATATTTTAAAAAAAAATGGAAATATAGGCAGTTAAACTCATAAATTTATCATAAAAAAAATATTTTTCTTAAAAAATGTTTGAGAAACGCTGGAATTTTTTTGTAAAAACTAATTTGAGATTTTGTATTTGTATATGTTTATACCAATTTTCAGCGTTCTAGCTTTTATGGTTTCTGAGATATATGGAAAAATATACCAGAATTTAAAAAATTTATAACCCCTGACTGAAACAAAAATTCACAATTCTGAGTATAAAAGTTTTGTAGGCCTATAACTTTTTATATATTCTGAAATATTGGGCTCTGTAAATTGAGCGGATCAAAAGTTATAATGGGGACACACACACAGACACACAGACACACACACAGACACACGAAATGTTCTACTCCGAATTTTGAGTAAATCCGTGTATAGAACATATATGCTGCGAAGCCTCTAATTTGGTGTTTTTTGACTTCAAAGTTGGAAAAGCCGTGAAAAAAGTAGACCTCTGCATACAATTCTCGCGTATCCTGGCTTGAAACATTGTCAATATGTTAAGAGAACAAAGTTCTCCTGAACAAATCGACAGTTGGATTACAAAGTACTATAGATAGAGTCCAAACACATTTGAAACAACACTATGAAAAGAACAAAATAAATATTTCAGAATTCAATTTTATAAATCAAAAACAACAGAATTTTTTTTGCAATCATGAATTTGTTTAGTTTTAGTTATCCATTTCTGCTAGTCTCAACGCCAAATAAAGACAGACACCCAGATTTTGAATCAGATTTATCAATATCGTTGATAAAATATTTTGAAGCAGCAGCTATGAGGTCGTTAGGTTTTTGTGGCACATTGTTGATAGCCTTAGTACTAAAGCATCAACGCCAAATCGCCTCAAGTTCGCAACGGATATTGGAAAAAGTTTTGGCTATTGAAAAAACGACATCACAGATAAAATCGCCCAGAACTATGTAGTAACAAATACTTTACCTTCAGCTAACACGGAAATTTGATCAGTGTGAGTCTTTCATTTTTCACAGTTAACATATTTAAACATACTTATATATTATTTGAGGAAACAGCTGAGTTATCAATACTTGTACATACAATTCATATCATTGATCATGAAAATAATATGTGGTATCACTAAGTTCATAATAATTTAAAAATTTCCAGAAGGTCAACATTTCACATAATTCAATTTTCATGATGAATCCTGTCCCTTCTTTTTTGATTCAATTGATCTGACAATCTGCGAAAGAGATATACTCGTAGTGTATCTTGAAATGATGTAGTATCTATCCACTAGGATGGACATTAGACGACATCCGTTCATCTTCCAGCGTCTTCCAAACAGAGGTTGTCCAGTTATTTCATTAGCTTATATGAACATATTTTGTAATATATTCTAATCCATTCAGGCTACATAGACCCTCCAGTATCTTCTTCTGTATCTTATCTCCACCGAACAACGTCCTATATTTTACAAGTTTTCCACAAAAACAAAGATAAAATAAACTAAAAACATTTTTTTTGCTTCACTTATATTATGATAGACTGATATTAACCAGTGTCAGTCTATCGAATACCGTCGTATGCTTCAAAATTATTTATCTATGTATGTAATTATGTTTGTCACTAACCATTATCAGTCTATCAAATACCGTCGTAATGCTGCTTCAAAATAAGTTATTTATGTATTTATTTATTTGGTAACTAACCAGTATCAGTCAATCAAATACCGTCGTAATGGTATTTAATTCAAAATTACTTATTTTTGTCGAATATATATTTTTTTTAATAGCATATAGGCAAACATAGGATTTTTCTCCCTCGTTCTTTTGACAATAACATAACAATAGGGATGAAGTTAGGATATCATAGAAGAACCAGGAACTCAGGCACCTACAGGGCTTACGAAATACAAATATATATTCAAATATATAGAACTTTCAACTTCTTAACCTGATGCATTGCCATCGTATTTTTCCAGATATTTAGATCTTCTTTAATTTATAAAAAAATATAATGCTCTTTACCTTATGGTTTTTTTAGAAATGTAAGATAAATGTCAAAAATCAGGGTATGCTTATTATTTTCCTACAAGAATATATACAGAACATAATTAGAAAATTAAGATATATTTATCTTTATTTATATCCAAACTAATTAGGTTATTTTTTCAAAATGATTCGTTTTGTAGTAATGATGCAAATTAAAATTGAAAAAATAGGTACATTGGCAGCAGTCACCCTCTTAACATATTTGACATAATTAATTTCAAATTGGTTTATATGCCCCCTTAACTTGATCTTTGGAACATTTTCACGCTTCCGGTGATTTTTATTAAAAACTTATTTCTTACCAAATACTGGTATTGCAAAATATTTGGCTCAAATACGTATATAATAGACATGTTTTTGATTCAGAAGATTTTGAACTTTTCTTGTAATCTTTACTCAATTTATTGAGACTGCTTATGAGTATTTTTGAAAAAAACAAGCCTCGTAATACAATTTTTATTCACAACAAGCTGTTGTCACAAATTAAATATTAACCTTCATGAAATCAGTGGTTTTGAAATATCAAATGTTGGACAGCAATGTGTACATTTTAAACAAGTTACTTATTTAATTAACATTTATATGGAGGTGAAAGTTACAACAAAAGAGAAATGTGTATTTTCATCCTTGCGTGAAATTAAAATTAGTTTAAATTAAAGTACGCAATTAGTATACTAAGCTTTGTATGTCAAAACTCGATAGTAGGTTTACCTGTATGAGATGTATGATTTAAAGTAACAGGATATTAGTAAATGATTCGTTTTTAACCCTCTATTGCAGACAATAAAAAAATAAAAAAAGAGAAGCCCCGATTGGTATGAAAGTTTCCTGTGAGACTTTAGTCTCAAGAACATGGGTCTAAAGATCAACGCTTTAAAGACAAAATACATGGCAACAAAAAAAGCATCACTGAACAATAACCGTAAGAAACGAATCAATATCAATGGGAACCCATCAGCTAGAAGCAATTGAATCATTCACATAACTGGGATCTCTGGGAAAATAGATGCTATTATGGGCTGCTAAAGCACTTGAGGTCACGACTCATCTCTCGTCAAACAAAAACCCTCATTTACAAAACTCTTCTTAGACCGGTAATGACAGAATGCTGGACAGCGACCAAGAAGGACGAAAATGCATTGTTGGTGTTCGAAAGAAAAATACTTCGCAAAATATTTGGCCCTACCTGTGAAGGAGGATTTTGGAGGATCCGGTTTAACCATGAGCTAGAAATAATGTATGGCGAACCAAACGTTGTCCAATATATCAAAATACAACGTCTACGTTGGCTCGGACACGTTTGTTGAATGGAGGATAGCGGGTCCCAAATAAAGTATTGTCCTGAAGGAAGAAGAAGTAGAGGGAGACCTAGGATGAGATAGCTGGACGACATCGAAGGAGATATAAGAGCGATCGGACAGACAAATTGGAGGAGACTTGCTGTCGATAGGGCGGGATGGAAGCAGTTTCTTGAGGAGGGCAAGCCCACACCGGGCTGTAGCGCCATTGCTGATAATGATACATTAGAAGGTAATTTAGAGTGCATATTCGTTTACATCTGTATGCCCAGGGTATACAAGGGCCTTAAGGAATAACTCCTTTTTGGAAAAAAACCATAGGTAAGGAAATTCTCATGAATATTGAGACGATGTAAAAAGTTTGCTTGGGTATTAGAGGGTTGGGTTATACGTGTGTGTATGTGTGTAATCTGCCTCTTCAGAATAAAACTAGGTGTAGAATGTTGTCCGCCAAGCAAAGGTTTGCAAAACAATTAGGGTTGTGCTGTCAACCCTTTAGAGGATCCTGAAACAGGTCAAACACATAGCCAACCCCCGACCAACGTCCCTGTAATGTTATCTAATGAGGTCAACAGGGAAAAAACTCGCATTACAATCATTATAATTAAAGGACCCTTTTTGTGAGATGTTGTATTGTAAATAAAATCAAAACAATTAGTCGTTTTACAACGGTTTGTTTTTCGTACGAATTGTTTGCAAAAAACATCGGACTACTGCGGAAGGAATTTAATTATCTATAATTAATATTTTTTTGATATTATAACAAATACCTATATAAGAATTTTCATTATTTGTATGTATTTTGTACAAAATTTAATACTTTTTATTATACATAAAAAGTATTAAATATGCAAGTATCACTAAACAGTAATTCAGACAAGACCATCAATTGCGTTTTCAGAAGATTTTGAAATAAATTTCTTAAGTAGTCTAATAAGTTGCTTGGCCCAGAACGCCGTCACAGAAGTCAAATAACCTTCCACTTTGTTATGAAGTTTGGTTGGTATTTTAATAACTTTCATAAGAAACAATAAAATACGCATAAAATATTGGGTGGTAGCAGAACAGATAGTGCGCTTGGTAACTAATAAACTTAAAAAAAAAACAAAATTTTTTTTCACGTTTGATTATTTTGTTTAAACAAAAAATATTACAAATAATTCGTTTTCCAAAATCGGAGACATTTTCAATTCGACGTGATTATTTTTGTATTTATGTTCAGTGATATCTTTCTACCACGCTGTCCGATTTGTTACATTAGCAAATGATTCTTGTTACATTAGCAAAAGAGTACCTTCTGATATGTCTCATATCACCCGTCGAATGATCCGCTTTCATGTAGGACGGTCTTGGATATATATTTTAATTTTTATGAAGAGTTAAGAGTGTTTCCGATCTGTTAGAGAGTTATGCTGTTTATGGGTTTCTATAAGAAAGCATCAGAGATTTATTTTCGTCAAAATTCACACTCGAGTGAGTTCCATAAAATATTTGTTTGGAACCGACTTCAAAAAGTCATTTCATATAAATATATATATTGCAGCCTGTGTGTTTTTTTCAATAATAGGTATGTGTTGTGTTTGATGTAAAATTAACGTGCTTTTTAATAAAACAAGGCTACTTTTAACTTTTAATTGCATTCTAATATGTTTCATTGTAATTTTTTTGGAGTCTTTGTTTTAAATTACTTTTATTAATTCATCAATTATTTAATCAAATACAAATTATATTCATTCTATATTAAATTATTTTTATATTAGTTTCTTACCGGTCTTCTGCTATTTTTAAATAAATAAAAAATATTATTTATTTATTTTCCTTTTATCACACCATATTTATAATTACAATAATAAGTAAATTACTGCTGTCCAAATATAGGAAATCCTGTTCTAGGGCTAGCAATTTACAATTTATATTGACAACTAGCCTTTATGTCCCGCCGTTGGCCAAGAATGTAAAATTGTGAAGGAATAAGCAATCGTTTTTATAATATTGTCACCCAATTATTTTGCAATATCGGACTATGAAAAGTGGTTTGAAATTTGATTGAGTTTAAGCATTGTAAAATGTTCAAGTGATGGCCACAACCCATTTTTTTTATATATTGCTATAAAGTGTGAATGAAGTATAATATACAATTTCTGCACGCATGGACTACGCGAAATGGTTTTAAATATGACTGTTTATCAACGTTGTAAAGAGATTGGTTTGGCCACAACCCCCATTTTTAAATATTATCATCGAAAACAAATTGTAATATGTACCTATTGAAAATTTAGTTATTTTGGATGTTGGAATGTGGTTAAAATTTGATTAAATCATGTACCGAAAAGATCTAGCGTTGGTCATATCCCATTCGTTTTTATATTTTTTCATTAAGTATCGTCAACGAAATCAAATATGAAGGTGTTGAAAATTATTCAAAATAGGATGATATAAATGGTTTAAATTTGATTAAACAAAAGTATTGAAAAGATTCTAGTGCAGGTTACATCATCACATCCCACATCCCATTCGTTTTTACATATGTATTTTCATCAAGTGTGCATATCGTTGATAATATTTCTGCACAATAGACTATTAGACTTAAAACTAACCCAAAAGTCTAAATAAAAAAGAGAAGAATAAGTATAAGACTATAAGAAATAGTTTGCATAAAAAACTATTCCAATGGTCTACATAAAATAAGAAAAAATACATAAAATAGAAGAATTAGACTATTGGAAATAGATTGTATAAAAACTGACTAAAAGGTCTTCATAAAAGAAGAAGAAGATTAATCCATAGGAAATAGTTTTAGATAAAATTCACCAAAGTTCTACATTAAATAAGAAAACGAAGAAAAAGACTAAAGGAAATAGTTTGTGTAAAAACTGTAAAGTCTACATAAAATTAAGAAGAAAAAGAATTAGACTCCATGAACCGTCGCTTTAGGCCCTTCAGTACCTCCCGTCCCTTCAGGCCCTTTTATACCTCCCATCCCTTCAGGCCCTTTAGTGCATCCCTCCCCTTCATTACATCCCGTCCCTTCAGCCGCTTAAGAAAAGTTTAAATCCAGAAACCATCCTGGAAGAACCGCGAAGAGATGAAAGGACCTTCTTTTCCCAGGATACTCCACCTTCAAAGGTAAAATGACTAAATACACGAATATGAAGAATAAAAAAAGTTTAAATCCAGATACCTGCGAAGATATGGAAGGAAAATTGGACCTTCTTCTCCCAGGATAGTCCACCTTCATAGGTAAAATGACCAAATGCACGATGAAGAAGAAAAAGAAGAAGAAGAAAAAAGTTTATATCCAAAAACCGTCTTGGAAGACTTGCGAAGAGTTGGAAGAGTAGTTGGACCTTCTTCTCCCAGGATTCTCCAACTTCATAGGTATAATGACCAAAAATACACGAAGAAGAAAAAGAAGAAGAAAAAAGTTAAAATCCAGAAACCTGCGAAGAGATGGAAGGAAAATTGGACCTTCTTCTCCCAGGTTAGTCCACCTTCATAGGTAAAATGACCAAATACACGATGAAGAAGAAGAAGAAAAAAGTTTAAATCCAGAAACCTGCGAAGAGATGGAAGGACAGTTGGACCTTCTTCTCCCAGGATACTCCAACTTCATAGGTAAAATGACCAAATACACGGCGAAGAAGAAGAAGAAAAGAAGAAATCCAGAAACCTGCGAAGAGATGGAAGGAAAATTGGACCTTCTTCTCCCAGGATAATTCATCTTTATAGGAAAGATGACCAAATACACGACGAAGAAAAAGAAGAAAAAAGTTTATATGCAGAACCCGTGCTGGAAGACCTGTGAAGAGATGGAAGGACAGTTGGACCTTCTTCTCCCAGAATACTCCAACTTCATATGTAAAATGACCAAATACACGATGAAGAAGAAGAAGAAAAAAGTTTAAATCCAGAAACCGTCCTGGAAGACCTGCGAAGAGATGGAGGGACAGTCGGACCTTCGTTTCCCAGGATATTCCGCTTTCTTGGTAAAATGACCAAATACACGAAGAAGAAGAAGAATAAGAAAAAATTTCAATCCAGAAACCATCCCGGGCATACGCTCGACAATTCACCAAAGTTTCATTGTAATCGGACAAACGGTTTAGGAGCACATAGCATACATGCATCCATTCATACATACATAAATAAATAAATAAAATAATTTTCCTATAGGAAATCAGTGTATTGTTGATTTGTAAGTAAACAGTATTAGGTAGGTACCTACCTACAACAATGTTCTAAATAAATTCGATTCATAACAAATTTTATTTGAATATCAGAATCTTTCCGTTACCATAGTAACCATTCCAATATTAATATCAAATGGGCTCGATACATTTTTTGGATATGTAGGTAGGTACCTACATTGGTTTGTTCCAAGCCACAAAAACGAAAATTGTCCGAAATATCAAATATTATATACAAATTATGCAATTTTATTATGCCTATATCTTTACTAATAATTAACAGACTTTTACAATACATGGCTTAAAACTTGCTATAAAGTCTTGTGTTTCATTTTATTATTTCATAATCACATTTATTTCAAAGGTATATTATTTTAAAGAACATATTCATTCGGTAGGAAAATTAAATATCGTATGAAAAGATATTAAAATGGCGGGGTTATATGTACATTTGTACAAAACGCTTACTTTAAAAATAAGTTAAACATTATAATTAGACAAAATATTCACCATGTTTTTCACTTAAAAGCTAAGTTATACTTGAAAATATATATTTTTTTCGTGTAAATACGTAATTCTAACTTTTAAACTAACAGATATTTTCGTGCAAAATGTACACTTTTTTGACAGATATGACTTGGAAAATTTTGTATAAAAAAAATTATTATTTAAATATTTTTAAAATTCAGCATTTTTATCGCATTATTTTTTGCTTGACACTGCATCAGGTATACTGGTACATGTTCGCACATAAATTAGATTTTTATATGGTCTTGGTTTTTCAAAAGGCGTGAGACAAACACACACATACACACACAAACACACACACTAACAAAATCTTTGTTTTATTACTTTAGATTACATGCAATTATGAACCAGGTGATTGTTCCCGTTCCACACTAAATAGGTACACAATCTCAACTTTCTGCACTCGCAAACATATGGTAAAAGTTTATAAATTAATTGATATATTGAAAAATTTGTTTTGTAAATTGGGAATTATTTTATCGTTAATATAATTATATGAATAGCGGAAAGTCTTTTTTGTAATCAGAGAAATAGGGGAAGGTAAGTAGGTACCTATTTGAAATGTTTTTCGTATTCAATTTTCATTTCAAAATCGAAAGTCTTGTTTGCCGCAAGTCTCAGCCGAGTTAGGCAACAATACTCCAATTAACTCGGTTGATTATTTAGGGAATACCCTCGCATAAGTTATCGCAAAAACTTACCAAAGAAAACTTTAGTATTGGCTATTTTTTTGGGGAGATGTAAACAATAATAATATATTCGAGAGAACGAAAAAAAAATATAATCACTATTGTGGTGTTTAATATAAAAGTTATCGTATAGTTTCTGTTATTTTTTTGTTGCTTATATGAAATAAAAAATCAATCCTAAATTATTTAAACTTGGTAATTCTCCAGTGCCATTTAATGAATGTGATGTGCCTTTTTACCAATTTGAAAATAAAAATTATTTCAAATTTTAATTTTCTAGGCTTGGGGTCGCTATGAAAAATTGAGAAGCACTATTCAGATCAAAAAATACAAAACATAATGGGGTCTAAGCGAGTATTAGATATACAAATTTGCAAAATTTGAAAGGAATCGAATGAGTATTTTAGTCTATAATCGATAAAGTAAAATAAACACGCCGCCGTACGTAGCACACAGCATATAGTACACTGCACACACAGACAGATACATTGTTATGAAACTTTCAGAATACAATCTTAGCATGATACTAGTTGATAATCTGTAATAAAAAATAGCCCTAAAATTGCGAAATCACAACTCCACAATCTATCCCCGTGGGTTAGTGAGGAGTAAAAATAAAGAGAGTGAATAATGTAGGTAGTAATTTCAGTTTTTTAGACAAATTATGAATATCTCAATAGAGACGAAACGGGAACATAATTTATAGGAGAACGAGTAAAATAAGGCACCTGCAGGGTTTACGACCTGTTATCTGCTGACGTACGTAATCGCTTGCGCAAAGATTACCAATTATCCATTTTTACTCTCCACACTATGGAATAGGAGAGAGTCATGATTTCGCAAAATTTAAGCGTAAAATGCGACAAATTTATTGATCAAGCTTTCAATTGGGATTAATTCACCCATCCAGATATTTAACTTATCATCAAAGGATAAGGCTCTGAGGAGGTCTATATACATACTTCCTATCAACTCTACCGATTCCTGAATTTTAATGTTCCTGAAGTCTTTAACAATGTATTGATTATTACCGATTTCACTAATGAATTTATATAAGAAAAAGTATTTTTGTACTTCTATTTTACAAAAAAAAAACTCATTTAATTTATCTACTAAAATCTACTTTGAATTCAATGTAGAAATATAATAAAGTGTTTTTATATTTTAAAAATGAACTTCTAAAAAAATACTCACAAAAAGTTCGAGAAATCTTGTAACAACTATTGTAAATTGTAATAAGAGATAATGTTTCTATTTTGTTGTTTATACGAATCTGGTCATATATTTGTTTTATCGAGCCACTGTTATCTGATATGTATTTATTCTATAAACTTTTTTATATAATATAATAAGATAGGTTTTCTTAGTAGTTGCTGATATTTTTTTTTTTCAGCTAGCTCAGTATAATATTTCGTCTTGCGATCCTCCATAAACAATGAGTACACAAGAGACGTGTGCACACACAAACAGAACACAGATAATGGCCTCCCAATAGCTGTGTGTAATTTTTCATTGGACTCAATACAACCCTAAATAAATAGCCTCGGAATATATTCCGGTTTATTCCAAATAATATTAAAATTTTCCCCTCATAAGTGCTGTTAATACACAAAATCCAACGCCCATTTTCTCCTTCTCGGCCCATAAATTATCACACTTTACTTTTTGTTCTCCCGCCATCAAACATAAGGTGTCCACTTAGGGCCAATGCCGGTGACACTTGGACAAAAATACTTACAACTCTTATGGCTTATTTATCATCATTCACCGCCGAATAGTGACCTTTTGGCGATAGATCGAAACTTTAGCCGCGTTATTTTGGGATTGCTCGCGTCCAATTTGCGAAACAGTTTTAATATTTCGCAATATTTATAGGAAAACTTTGAACCATAACTCATCCGATTTCTATATTAACAGTTGAAAGTTTATATAAAGACTGCAAAAACAATTGAGCTTACTCAATGAATATAAATAATGTACACCAAACATCAATGGTCGCCAGATACTTGGGTTTTTGATATTTGAATTCATCAATACATTGAGCTGTATGTAGAGCCCCTTTCAATTTTTGATTTACATTCTGATAACTGTGAATTAATTATGAAGTATATATCAAAAGACATGTCAAATAAGAAACGTTTACTTTTCTATGCTTAAATGAGAGTAATAAATCATTTAAAATCTATTTCGAATTATTCATAATTTACGGATTGATCTTCTAGAGAAAGTGTTCGTTAAAAAAATAAATCTTGGTGACAGAGTGGTAGCAATTTAAAAAACTAAGTAGACCCGGGTTCTATGTAAACCTATCTTGACTGCTTTCTTTCGTCGGTTACAATTGAATACGTATAATATAAAATAAGATATAGGTATAATTGCATAAATAGTCCAGAAAAAAATACAAGGGAGAAGTAGACCAAGGCGTCGAAGAATTTGCAAATATTTGAAAATTACAACTATTTTTTGCACTACTTTACTAAAAATAAGCTACTGCTCAGATATACACCCGTGGGGACCCACAGTGCAGCTGGTTTGCCTTGGACGATCACAAAACAAAAAAATACAATAATACAAAACTTGGATGAATACAAAAATAAAATAAAACAACATATGTATATGTGAAAAAATGCGAAAAAATATAAATAGGAAAAAAAGAGAAGAAGAAAAGAAATTAAAACACCAAAAAAAAAAGAAAAGCAGTAAAAACAAACAAAGAACGCATTATTATTGGTAATTTTGGTTAATTTTGTGTACTTAACAGGCATTCACTGCAATGATTTATTGCTAAAGCTCTGCAGTGAGGCTGCCGTACGAATGTGTTGCGGTAAATCATTCCAATATTTGGATGATGTGTATGAATGTATAACTCCATTCAAAGGCAGTGTCCGGTGAGAATAAGTAGAATAAGGGAGAATTATCAGAAGCAGTGGTTTAGGAATAGCACAACATCGCTGATAACATATTCATTATATTCCAAAATAAGTAGACGAAAAAATAATATAAATTGTTGACTTCGAATGCAATTTATTTTCCGCATTTTGGTGGGTCACAACATTATTTGTTTGATACATAGGTACTCTTATACCTTTATCATATTTGATTTCAACCGACGGTATCTGACAATATCAAAATCCATATATCATTTTCAAACGTGAGAATAACGATTGTGAAACATCGCCGAGAATGTAAGTAAGGTTACCCCAGATTTCTTTGAAAATTTGCCAAGTAATAACAACCAGGTTTCTTCCTGAGTCACATTCATGTTATAATGACAGATTATTCGATTCACGATTCAAAAAGATTTATTTCGCAGATTAATATCATATACTTGCAAGTTGTGCAGTACAAAATTTTCTTGACCTAAATATCACAAGAAGTACCTACACAATTGAAAACAACAATATAATACGAGTTCCTATATCGTGAAACCTATATTTTTTTTTAATTTTTCGTTAAACATTTTTGAGAAACGCAATAGGACGACCGTGTAAAGATATAGAATGAGAATTTTGGCAGGAAATAGAAAAAATGGATTAGAGGAAATAGAAAATATTTTAGATGGGTCGATGGCAGAGCGGATAGCACTAGTAATCGGCAAAGCGGTAGCACTCGTAATCCAGTGGTCGCGATTTCGAATTCTGTCACGACTGATAGAAATTATTCTTTAAAGAAAATAGATGAGTAGGCAAGTAGTATTCAAGTTTCAGACATGAACGTTTGGTGCAAACATACTTACAGAATTTAATTTACTACTTTCAATAGTATCATCATCGTTATCAACAGCATGTTTGTTTTCTATAGGACATTAGGTCACCTCTCTTTTTACTTGTTAGACAGCCTATTCAAAGAAATTAGTACTCAAAATTACAAAAATAACAAAATCACAAATTCTAATGGGCAAGAACTTCTACCCATTCGAATTTATACAAATATCTTTACTAACACATTATCAAGTTATCAATGTATATGTTTACCTTTCACTAACTTCGTATGACTTGCTAAGAAGACTGGAACCAATTTTCAAGGTCCGTATGAAAGCGACAACTTCTAAACAAATGTTCAACAACTGCGTAAGAATAACCCTCTGCCTGAAAACTTTTACAATGCGATTGCTCTTCGAGGAATTACTTACTCGCATTTTCTGTTTTCTATGTCTTCCAAAACCAAATCCCTTTCAAAACTAGGGTTTAGGTACATTACCGTCATTTGAAACCAGTTAATTGGTTTTCCCTCACAAACGTCCTTTAACAAACTATGTATTAGTAAATGAACATTTCGAATCTTCCAATGTATCACACTGAGATAAATATGTATCTTATATTTCAATACCTTCTAGTCACGCTTTTTATTACTTCCTATGGGATTATGAAGAATTGTAATTTTACTAATTTTTATTTAGGTGTATCAAATTCTCACTCGAATCATGTAAAGATTGCATTATATGAGTAACGTTTCTGTACGTTTTACTCCTTGCTACCCCAAGAGATAAAGTGGTAAGTTATGAAATCTATTTATAAGGTAGGCTGTTTATAATGTTCATACATTCATTCATTCATACCATCACGGCATATCCCACAATGTGGGGTAACCAGCGAAAGGTGTGCGGGTGTGCATTGCCTTATAAAAGGGAGCACAACATATCTGTGTATAACTACACACCAGTCTCGTCTCACCTAAAAAGGCACTATTTTCAGAATGGGTGGTGAACCTTATTGCTGAACTATGTGAGATGTTATTGTTGCCTGTTGTATTTTCGATTACCCGGCTCTTACGGGACACTCGAAAACAATAATAGAAAAGTGTGGAAGCACTATTCTGAGCCGGTGCCTCACAGCTAGTTATTCTTCAACTATACATACTATCGCTATGGACAGTTGGATCCCATGTGTCACATGCAACTATTTTAATAATAGTCAAGGTTTCAATCGAATATTGATTTTCGTTCAGTGTATAAGTTTCTTAAAAAATAATCTAATTTATAATAGTCGAGGTTTACCGAGTAAAGGTATGTTATATTTCTTCATTACCAAGAAAATACATCTACTTTTGCCTTATGGGGAAATCAGTGCAAACATAAAACATTCAACAGAACATAACAGATTGATAATAAACTAGTTACATGTAACACATGAGATCCAACCGTCGAAAGCGACAGTATGTATAGTTGAAGAATAAGAATCAAACTATAAACCCATAAATCCAAATTATTGAAAATTTTAACACATGTTGGTATGTATGTCAAGATAGGACAGTATGGAGTAAGGACAGTATTATAATGTTATTGTTTTATTGCAGATTAGTATCATGAAAGTTTCATCATAATGTATCTGTAAGACCTGTGGGTATATTATGTGTACTAAAATATATGTGCTATGTACGACGTATTTATTCTAGTTAATCGATTCGGTACTTTTCACATTATGAAAATTTACTTACTTACTTACTTTTCGTGTCCGGATTCATCAAATAAAGAACTTCCAGTTGTTGGCCACATATACGGCCCTGTCATTTGCGGCAATTAGGTCCTCCCGCGCGCATGTCCGACTTTCGGACACATCATAAGGTGTTGGTGGTCCTGTATGTCCCCGCACTCGCAGGTATCGTCCTCCTTGTAGCCCCATTTTTTGAGGTTACTATTGCAGCGCGACACCCCAGTTCTCAATCTATTTAGTGCTCTCCAAGTGGGGTATGGCAGGTTGTGTCCAGCGGCCATCTCTTCCTTCGGTTTGACATGCGCGCGGTCAGCGAAACTTTCTTGCCACAGCTCAATCCGGCGCGCCTCTGGCGGGCCAGGCAGCGCGGCTGTTGTTTCCACAAATTGAATTATGAAGGTTTTTCGAAGGATTGAAGGATTATTTCAAAGTGACCCCGAGCTCAGGAAACTTAAAATTTGATGTTTTTATTTTCAAATAGCTAAAAAGGCACATCACTTGCATAAAATGGCATTGAAGAATCATCACGTATTCACTATAAAATATTTAAATAACAATAATTTAACAAACTCATATCATGAAAATGTTGACAATTTTCCATACAACATTTGAATACTTTGTGGAGGGACTTGGTAGTGAGGAGTATGGCGTAGGCTACAACTCACTCGTTTTAATAATATAAAATAAATACAACGAAATTCCATTTAACAATTCGAAGTCGTATTTTTTTTATTTATTTATTTATTTAATTATACATCTTCTTGTACATAATATAAACAAATAAAATTGTACACAATTTAAATCCACATTAAAATACAAAAATAACAACGCTACAATAGTGCAACATAGTACAATTAAATTATTATGAAACAAAGACAATTTTGAATATTTTGGCACTGACAAAATGAATACGATTTATCAGTACCAACATCCAGTGGATAAGAACTATTCCACTAAGGAGTGCTTGTGTCGCAATAGCTTTTTATTCATATTAAATGGCACAGTCCAAATATTAAAAGTGTAGAATGTTTGAAGGCAGCATAAGAGACATGGATTTGATACATGCAGCATACATGGATTTCGGAAAATAAACAAATTTATGTCAGGATATAAACGTGTGGCTCTGATTTTCTTTACCTTCTCCGTAAGATGCAGGGGTGAGATCAATGATCGCTTTAAGTTAAAAAAAAATACAGTTGGTAATTTGTATAGCATAGAGACGCTGAGAGCCGGCATTCAAAAATAACTTTTAATAGCTGTCGTTTTCAGACACAAACATCCCTGGACTTTTATTATTATTGCAGTGATAAATGCTTGTTGAGGGTATTGCAGGGCTCGATGTCAACCGGAACAGATTCCGGTTATAGTTCGTCAAATTTAAGATATTAGACGAGAGCGTAGAGATCAACTCGATCTAGTATTTTTATTCAAGGTGATAAATAACTACGTTGACAGCTCAATACTGCGTAGCAGGATCGGTGTGGTCGCTCCTAGATTAGCGTCTAGACGCCCGGACATACAACTTCATATACCCCACTGTAGCACCAATTACTGCAGAAACTCATTCCTGAATAGATCAGGTAGATTATTTAATGCCAAGATGCGTGACACGGACATACATATATTTAACATATCGCTTGGTAAATTCAGGATGAGCGTGCGGCGATGCTTGGCTCATCGGAGTGTATACGTGTATAGCATCCTGGTTGAATGTCTCAAACCATTGTATCATTTTTGTCTTTTCTTTCCTTTCTTTCCTCTCCTTTCCTTTCCTTCCCCATTTTTATTATTTCATGCTATATGTTAAAATGGCAACACGTAATTGGGGCACTACATATTTTACTTATGTCATATTAACTTAATGTTTGTTGTACCTTTTTGTTGCTGAATAAAAAAATAAAAATAAATAAAAGAATGTAAAAGCAAAGAAAACCAAACGGCGGAACTGCCAAGAAGAATTGGAATTTTGGCAAACTAAGACACACCCTAGAAAATAAAGAGATTCCGATCTGTCTGAAAAGAAAAAAATATAAATTATGTATACTGCCAGTGACTATATATGCGTTGTAGACCATGGCCCTTACAAAAAGAAACGAAGAAAAGCTCAAATGCACACAGCGATACATGGAAAGATCCATGCTTGGTATAAGCTTGAGAGATAGAATAAGAAATGAGGAAATTAGGAAGAGAACCAGAGTAGCGGATGTCAGGGATCGTGTACCAAGATTGAAGTAGCAATGGGCGGGCCATATTGCGAGACAAGACCCCTAAAACATTAAGATGGAGACATTGGGAAAACAAGAGAGGCGTCGGAAGATCTCAAAAAAGATGGTCCGACGACATAGCCACTGTGGGGTGTAAAAATTGGCTACAAGCAGCAACCGACAGAAAGAAATGGAAGGGTATGGAAGTGGCCTATATCCAGCAGTAGAAGACAGAGGGCTGAAGAAGAAGACAAGATGGTTTCTGTGATCGAAGATCCTGTAGCGAAGTAAAAAGTAACTCCGTTGGGTTTTCGTGAACGACACATCTGAATGTTTTGCCCGCCACGTTTCCTATTACGAGTTTCTCGAGGTTATCAAAGGCCATTCTGGAAGTATTGCAGAATGCGCTGTGAAAAAATACAAGATTTAGAATGAAAGAAAACTAAGAGATTTGTCGAAAAACTTAGCACGACCATGTAAATTTAATTTTTGAAATGTACCAAGTTAGAATAAAAGATTGTATATGGCGTGTTGTCTGAATTGAACAAAGCAATAAATGTTAAAGTAATTGACAAATTGTTTTTTGTACCTACTTATTATTATATAATTTATAACAAAGTTATGTTATATAACATACTTTGCGATCACATCAAAAAATATTTTTTAAAATAAATATCAAATGACACATATTTTACTATATTCCAAACATATCTCCCGATTCCAATTGTATTTCAATAATATTAGGTTTTCTTTGTTAGTGAATTTTCAATATAGACAATAGTAAATATTTCAGCTTCATCGAATTCAACACATATTATGAGAGACTCTTCAATTTAATATGAGCAATTTTCTAAACTCAACGAAAAATATGTTTTCGATTCAATTTCTCAGCGTGAACACAGTTGGAATAATGAAACAAATGAGTTGTTAGTCAAAATTAATAATTGAAAATAAAATTTGTATGTTTGGCGTTGCACTTGTGTAATGTTTGGATGGTAGGCTGAAATTTGATTAATTATTTTATTGAACATACCTATTTTGTAACTCTTTTCTATCAGGCGTTATCTTTCTTTCTATTAAAGACATCTTTCTTTTTCTAAGATTATTTTCTAGTGTCACAATTAGGTATTTCTTACTCTGTCAAACATCGTCCTTTTACAAATTCTTCTATTTAAATATATTTATTTTGCCTTCATAATATGACTTCTGACGTATACTCAATCGGGACGCCATAATCCCATATTCTTTTTTTTAGGCTTTTCACCCAATAAAGTCCCTTATTCTTGTTAAAGCAAGTATTCACTAATTATCAACAAAATTAATTTATTTGGCGTGTTTGTAATAATGTGAATTTTATTCTTAATTATCTAGAATTTGATGTATTCCAGTAGAGCATTTCAAGATCGAAACGTGGTCTTAGTGCATTATTTTCAAAGTATGTAATTTATTTTCCATCATTAACCACTAAAATATATTTCAATTTTTTAATTTGTGTATGTGCTTTTCCGTATTTTTTTTATTTAATATTATGTTAACCTCGGCTGCATGATGAAACTTTATGTGTTACAGAAACAAATTATATTATATTTTTCTTATTGAATAGGTATTATGTTTACCTCGGCTGCAGGATAAAACTTTGTCTGTTACAGAAAAATAATATATCGATCAGCGGAGACATTATATTTGGCTGTTGAATTATTATATTAAATGTAGCATTGTCGTGTACAGTTGCTTGTCTTCCAAAAAATAATAAATAAATAAATATACGAGTTGTCCTTGGACATAAATGAACATAATGACGATAATATGAACTTTTCCAAAGGTATATTAATTCTTTAAAATAAATATAACTACATATATCATGACAATAAACAAGCTGCAGTGAGTCTCATTACAGTTCGAAGTATACATTTTAAGACCTGCCTCTAGTTTATAATATATTCCAATTCATGCACAGAACAGAGTTATACCGTCCTGAACATAAACCCCGAAATGGCCGACGACTTTGAAGGGTGTGAGATGAGAAAGTTTAAAAGGCAAATGATTTATAGTTTGTGTTTTATTTCCTTGTTTATATTATAAAAATAATAAACTTTTTTTGTGGTTTCCGTTTCGGGACAGCCATTCGGCGGATGAAGCTCGCTGATAAATTATAGCCTTCAGTTCTCCGGGTATATAATTAAAGTTATTCACCCAAAAGTTTACCGCAAATAAAAAAAACTTGCTTTTTTTCGCATTACTTCATTTCCTCCCTCTCTCGACGAAATGGAAGAAACTCACTTTAAGTGAATCAAAAATAATTATTATAGGTCGGTATCCGTTTTACAAAATGGACCTTGGTGTAATGATAAATTCCCTTCACGTGATGATGTATATTACTTTCGAAAGTTAAATTTTGTGCAAGTCAATTCAGGGAAAATTATGTTTATGGTTTTTTCAGCATAATAAATCAGTTTTTCATGCTAAGCACAATTAGGTTTTGATTTATGTAAATTTGTTTTATTAATTGACTTTGAATTCATATTGCATGATTATTTTCTTTACAAAAAAAAAACACAAATTGAATCGTTTGACAATTATTAATTCTTTAACTTACAAATGCCCGAATACTCATAGTTTCTAGACATGAACTTTTGAAGTGCAAAATAATGTGTTTAAGTATAGCGAGATCATAATTCTACATATTAGTATAGATATCAGAAAGTAAAACATAATTCAAAATTATGGTCTACCAAATTTGGCAAAAAAAATGTATGAAATTGGCGCACTACACATAATATTGTTATTATTTTCTGATCAGGGGAGCAAGTCTGGTCTGGTTTACCCATATCATAATCAACTTATGGAGATCTATAACATCTTTAGATATTATAGAACTCCATAACATAATTATTAAGTCCATGATTTAAATTCAAGATTTTCAACAATCTTATTGATTGTCCAGAACTGCTAGAAAGGCTAGGGCTTTTTGTACCACCCAACTACATAAGGGATAGAGGACATAACCTACAAACCTACTTTCCTTAAACCTTCATCCCTTCCTTATCAACGATTTCCTATATCCATTACCCTTCCCTTTCCCCCACATACACTCACCATCTTACAATGACTACCCAACATCAATAATATACCTATCATAATTTAAATATGTGAAACTTTATAATTGGCTGTTTATTTTGTATTCTCATTTGCAATTAAGTATTATAAATGTATAGCTGTTAAGTTTCCAAACAAATAAAAAAAAATTTAAATAAATAATCTTCTGAACGTCGCCCATTCCAGAACGGATGTAGTGGCCCGCAGCACTCTTGTGCGCATTATGGGAAAATTGAACTCGCTCTCGGACGAGGTAGATATTTTCCATTGGAATATAGGGCGCTTCAAATCCACCTTAAACAGAGATCGAACCGCATATCACACTATACATAATTGGCATCAGCTGTCGTATGATTACGGAAAAAAAATATGGGTAAAAATGGATAGTTTTGATTCCGCCGGTTGATCAGACTTGCCCTCCTGATCTTGTTTCTTTCCCCTCCCCTCCAAGTAACTACTACATTCCCTTCATACCACCAACAGCCTAGACTTGAATATTTTTTGATTGCAAATACGCTGTCACGTTACGTTATAAATCCTGGTTAGGAATTAGATAAAATTAAATAATTTATATTTTTTTTAAAAAACTGACACACTGAGTTATTTTGCAAACTAGCAACATTTATCGTTTGACCGCTTAAATAGGATTGTCATTCCGAAAAGGCGCTTTTTCTTAATAAAATTGTTGTGTTAACGAGTCACAGCCATTTATAAAATGGCGGGTGAAGTTATTTAATTAAAAATAGTGAAACGGGGAAATGGGTAAGTCCTTTCGATATTTTATTGCATACAATATTTGTGGTAGATCGTGAATTGATACAGTTTATAAGCGTAAATCATTCTTCTTTTCATAGGAAAGTCTAAAGTCAGATTTCCCATTATTCCTACCCGTTTTATTTTTTGTCCTGTCCTACGTCGTTTCAAGTCAATTTGATTAACGTACCACGTTTATTTCGTCCTGTTTCGTTCATGTTTTGTATTGGTACTTGACATCTTGTTTGAACATCTATAATTTATCATGAGACGACTCATATTGATTGTATATCAATTTTTATCGACGAGAATGTGACCATGGGAAGTAAAACTTATGAAAAGTTCTATTAAAGATGACTGTGAAAAGAAAATTATAAATTTGGATTTTAACTGAGGATTTACTTGAGGGATGACATTGAGAAGAACAATTTCATGTTAATCTATCCAAAAAGGAAATATTTAGAAGATTCGACGTGATATTGAAGTTTGGATTGTTCATATGATGATGCCATTCACTATGAAGAAACTCTGTACTAATTGATTACCACAATATGGATTTCAAAATATTAAAAACTCATTCACACTTCATTCATCTCTGAAGGGGTGAATTTTGATGTATAAAGTTCACCGTATGAAGAGTGATGATGACGTCCTTGACTCATCCTGGATTTCTTTATTTGTTGTATTTGAAATTAATAAATTATAACATTTAGTAGAATTTAGATTGAGACGAGCGTAGGTAGAATGATTTTATTTTTTTATAGTTTATCGGTGAATTTTCAATTTGTGATAAACTTAATATCAAATCTCATACTTATTATTAGTTCGGTTTATTTAACATTCCAATATAAAGAGAATTCTCTTTTGACGATTTAAATCTTTTGATGTTTTATATTTTCAAGTAATTTACATTCTTAATTTTACTTATATTATTTAAGAGTTAACAGCCTTAATATTTTAGTTAGTCTTCATATCTTTTATTTAAATTATAATAAATTCATTCATGAGATTGAAAATAGTAAACTTGTACAATACTTAATATTAAAAATAAATGTTAATTTGTTCTTAAAAACTTTGTCTTTATCTCAAGAATCCTTGCAACAAATCTATTTCTTTAAATTTGATCTTAATTATTAATATAATATTTTTTTTATAAAATTATTTTATTTCTTATTTGGTCTCATTCAAGTTTATGACGAGATAGAACCCCTGAGAGTCATTGTAAGCACTAGTTATGACAGCAGAGACTTTTGCTTTTCTATCACTGAGCTACTGGTGAACGATGACAGTGGAGTTGGATCCTGTAATAGATCAGGCTCTCCAAAACCACTGCCTCACAACGCAAACATTGGATTTTTTTCCCTTTCGGGAGTCAAATGATATTTTTACTGACAAACATTTTTTTTTTAACATCTCAATAGAAACGTAGTTGGAATATTATAGAAGAACCAGGAACTTGGTCGTAAGCCCTAGGTGCCTCGAGTTCCAGGTTCTCAAATGATATTTTTATTGACAAACATTTTTTTTTTAACATCTCAATAGAAACGAAGTTGGGATATTGTAGAAGAACCAGGAACTAGGTCGTAAGCCCTGTAGGTGCCTCGAGTTCCTGGTTCTTCTACAATATATATTATATCTACAATATAAACTTCGTCTCTACTATGTCCTATTCTGATTAGTATATATTTATCCGTCTGAATTTTAGTGTATGAAAAATGTCAAAAAGTTGACTGCATTTATACGTGACTCGTTACGTCACACCGCGCGAATGAAATCCTTTTACCGAAGTCGCCCGTTGGTTATAGACGTTTTCGTACTCTGAAACAAATCAGAATAGGACACATTGAGATGATAAAAAAAAATGTTTGTCAATAAAAATTGCCTAGATTTGCTTGCCCACGGCCTTGAGCGGATGTGAATTCGGACCACGTTGTGTAGTCGCCGATGTATGTGCTCGCCACTGTCGATCTAGGGCGGACAACTTCGAAGTCTGCTGCGATCGATAAATGCGCCACCACGACAGATCTAAGGTGAATTTTCACACCAGAAATGATGACTGTAGCTGAACCTTCGCCGCGTTTGACAAGTCATTATGCCTTACCGACACGTCGCGACGTGACAAAAGTGCAAATATTTACATCATCTTTTGTATACACTCTAGTTATCTCTTATCATGGATAAGAGATAAGTCCTTAAGCACCATTAAAAAAGAGTGTTATCAGTATACATAAGTGTATTTTCGATTCATTTTTTTGACTGCAGACTTTCTCTCATAACCGACTTAAAAAAATTGAAGAGGTTATTAATTCGATAATTCTTTACCACGTTACCCGATTTCGACGATTCTTTTTTCATTAAAAAGGGAGTATCTCGTGATTGGTCCCATTCGAATTTGATCAAGATCAGGGGGGGCAAGTCTGGTCAACCGGCGGAATCGAAACCATCCATGTTTACCCATAGCATGGATATAATTATCTAATGGAGTTCTATAATATCTTAAATGTTATAGAACTCCATTTAATAATTATATCCTTGATATGGGTCAACATAGATGGTTTTGATTCCGCCTATTGACCAGGGGGGTAAGTCTGATCCAACCGGCGAAATAAAAATCCTCGTGATTACCAATATCATGGATATAATTATCATGGGCGCTATCAAAGTGCCTTCATCAGATACATTTTATGATGTATTATTATTTGTTTTATGTTAAAATTGTCGTATTTTTTATTATCTGTTTATCACTATGTAAAATTATTTTTAGTAAATTATATTACTCCTTTTTGCCACAAAGACATACTTATTCATTCTTAAAAAAATATATTTTCATATGTCGTGTACTAAATATAATAATCTATATAAATACATACATTGTTAAACCGCTTCACCAAAATTTCGGATTCCGTGCCTTTAATTTATACAAACATATATTCATACAAGCATTTTAATATGTTTTTGTTTTCTGACAGATGTCACCATTTCAAAGAAATCTATCCTTTTCACAATTAAATAGGAACATGTACGTATGTAGCTTGTCTTTATTTTTTCGTTTTCTTATTTGTTTTTTTAACATGTAAAATTTTTAACATGTAGAATTCTGTGAAATTGATTTTCAAACAGTAAAGAAATCATATGTATAATATATAAAGCTTCATTTTCAGAAGAGAATATTATCTTTTACACTCCCCTTTGCTCGCATTACATACATACATCATGTGAAAGCGTGAATATCCCACACAATGCACTCGCAAAGTTTATAGAATATTTGTGGTTAAACTCCCCGGGGAAGTTTCAACTCTCAAACGTTAGCATTTCACCGCTGTAAAAAATGTTTGAATCGATGGTGTAATGTCTTTTGTTACAATATCAATTCCATGCAATGAATACACTCGTTACGTTTTTTTTTAATGTTATTTTTTATTATTTCAGATACATTGAAAACGATTAGTACAGTTTGAATCGATGGTGTAATGTCTTTTGATACAGTATCAATTCCATGCAATGAATATACTTGTTACGTTTTGTTGATTTGTTGTTATTTTTTATTATTAAAGATACATCGAAAACAAAAATACATTCAATATTTTAGTACTAACATTCAACTGACCAATTTATTTCGAATAGCGAGTTTATAGACGCCTATATTTAGTTCGTGATTTGGTCGATTTTGTGTTTTCTATACCTATATTCTTATTTTTCTTGCTTCATATAATTTAAATTGTGTATTTTTTTACCAAATAGGAAGTCAGTAGCTCGAACAAGTGGACAAAAAGAGTGCTGACTTGGAGACCTCGTAAGACAAAGAGAGATGTGAGGCGACCGCAGTTGAGGTGAAGGGTTGATGTCCAACGATATGCTGGCACGTCCTGGACGTAGACTACACAGGACAGGGCGACGTGGAGTTGAATGGAGGAAGACTTCGTTAGAGAGTGGACGGAAATAGGCTGAAGAAAGTACATAATTGTTTTTTTATATGATTTTGAATTATTTATTTACGTTTTATCACACCATATTTATAATGAAAACAATAAGTAGATTACTGCTGCCCAACTAGGAAATCATGTTCAAGGGCTAGCAGTTTAAAATTTTTGTTGACAATTATAATATGTAATTATGAACCAGGTGATTTTTCCCGTTCCACATTAAATAGGTACACAATCTCAACTTTCTGCACTCACAATCATTACCACAAAAAACATATGGGCTCACACAAAACAGATCAACAGGGTCCTAATTTCCGCCATATTACCTGTAATTCAATATGTGTATATTTCTTTCTATTTGTCAAAGGCAATTTATTACGTAAACAGCTAAATATTTATTTTATTCATTTATTTATTTAAACAACATGTATGTTCACAATAAATAAGCAATAATTCATTTACAAATAATGTAAATTACAATACCACTCCTCTCTGAAACCTAATATAAAAAACCGTCGTATATAAAAGGTGTCTGACACAAATTTTTGGTAAAGCGATATATGATTAGATAAAAAAAATGACAATAATGATTCATATATATTATAAAATGTTTACTTCAAAAACAAACTGACCAAAAATAAATAAAAAAAAAATTTATGTAGCTATGTTATGTATAAACACGCACCCAATAACAAGTTGCCACATTCTGGAGACTTACAACATTAATCGTCTCACAGATCCAGACTGAAAACACTATTAAAAGTTTTAAAACCTGATTCCGAATTCCTCTTCGTTCTCTCTCCTATCTCTAAAGTCGGAAAGTTTACAGCCGTGAGCCACATTGCTACTCTTTTCTAGAAAATATTTAAACATTAAAATAACATTAAAATTTCCGCATAATTCGAAAATCCATATCTAAAATTCGGCAGGTATCAAAAACTGCAACTCCGCCGTGATTGAATCCGGGACGTGTGACTTAAAAGTTGAAGACATCATAACGACTAACCGAGCTAGGAAGATCAAAGCAGTCAAAAAAAGTCTTCAAAAATATAAATACGCTAAAATCTATATAGGTACTATATCATGGTTCGACCAATACTCGAATATGCATCCCCAATCTGGTCCCCAAGATATACGATATACAAACAACGCATTGAGAGGATACAAAAATTGTTCATAAAATATTTGAACCGCAAAGCATACCGAGTTCCCCAGGTACGACTGCGCGAGAACCCATCATAAAATCGACAGTCTCCAGAATAGACGCACAATAAATGACATGATGCTTCTGTACAACATTATTAACAACAATATCGACTGCCCCTCAATACGCAATATCATATCATTTAATATTACTACTCGCAGAACTAGACATACAAATTTGTTTCCACCTTCCAACTCATCGTACCAATTATGCACAAAACATGGCAATTCATAGAATGTGCGATACATACAACAACAGGTTTTTAAGAGTGTTGACATATTCCACCTCAGTTCCACAACATTTAAATACTCAATACAAAAGAAAATCAATGCCCGCTTAGTATAGGAAACCATAACGGTGTTGTTCTAACGTATAAGTCTACATTCGTTTTATGTTTAAGATTATTTACATTGTTTCATGTTTAAGATTGTTTGTAATTTTCTTTTTCCTAAATTACAACGACAAAATGTAATAAATTAATACCTGATGTCATTATTGTTTTGTTTATGTCTTGACGCTGTATTTTGTCCAAATTTAATGAAAAATAAAATAAAACAATAGAAGTTCAACAAAATCCTCGAAGAAGTTGTGAATTAACCTTTAGGTTTTTTCTCGGATTTGCACCAACATTTCATATTCCTATGACGTGAATAAATTCGATGCTGTTCGCAGAAAAAAAATTATTATTTTGTATTTTGGTATATTTATTATTATTTTTTCTTTTCGTATTTCCCAATATTTTCATTTCATCTCATGTATCAACTTCGCTTCTTAACCTTCACGTTGAACTGTATTCGTTTCAGTTCAATATTGTTGCATCTTCGATTTGAAAAATTGATATTTTTTACGTAAAATAACCAACCTTTATTGAAAATTTAACAAAGTTTTTGAAATCATATTATCCATTTTATTACCCATAGAGATTTCGAAAACAGATTTCAGAAAGATATGATAATAAGTTTTCACCGCGGTGATCGCCGTCAGATGGATTTGACACAAAATATGCATAATGGATAGTAAACATACATGTTCCTAATATCAATCCATTTACATCATTGACTATCATTCACAATAAAAGGTTACAATTTTGTATAGACAATCAAACAAGGAGTAGACGTTTGGATATTTTAAAATATATGTCTTAAATATGGATGGGTGGATGGCAGAGCGGTTAGCGCGCTGGGTTAGTAATCCAGTGGTCGCGAGTTCGAATCCTGCCTCGACCGATCTCGTTCACCTATAGGACAAGCATTTATGCTTAGTTTAGGGAACGTAGGAAGATGTATATGTACTTGTTTAACAAGGACATATTCATTTTATTTAAAAAAAAAAAAAAAATAGTGATTCAGATTACAACCTTTATTGAAAGTTTTGCATTATTTATTTATTTATTTGTTTATTTATACAATTTATGTACAGGTGTAAAAATGCGGGTTTATTGCCATAAGGCAATTTCTTCCAACCAACCCGAGCAACGTGAAGTCTCTAAAGTTAAATTGGTACAATACATAGTAATAATTGAGAAATAAATTGTAAAAAAAAATTAAATATGTAGAAGAGTAAGAAAAATGGATTCAAAATGGGGGAATGGATTCATTGTTCTTTCGATCTTTTAATGTTCAAGCCATGAATTTCCAGTTTTCAATCAACTCTGATACGTGATAATTTTACTTGCATTCGGCTTGAAAATAAAAGATGTTCTATTATTGAACTAAAATATCCTTGAGTTTGATGAAATGTACCATCATCCAATGTAAATATAAACATGTACCTTCCATGAAATACTAAGAAAATAATATAAAATACTAAGTTTCTCAATTTGAAATAAGCGTACATTTTCTTGGTCTTAGATTTACAATGAATTGTGAAGCAAAATAATTTTGTTCATAAATCACTTTGATTTTAATTAATTATATTTAATTACATTAAATTAATATTGACTCAAGTTATCGATTTCTTATAAAATATATGAACATGCTTTCCTTAAAAAGCCTAAAACAATTCCTAAACAAGTAATTCCTAATACATTGTGCTAGTGCGTGTGGGGGGTAAAAATTGGCCAGAGGGCTGAAGAAGAAGAAGAAGAAGAAGAAGTGCAAGATACCTACACCAATACACGGTATACTGATCGGTCCCCTAATGAGAAAAATTCACCCATAATGGGCATCAGAAAAACAGGCTCAATGGGGGTCGCTATACAACTTTCAGTCCTTCTAATCTCTGAATCTCAATTTATCTACATAGTTATGTACATAGGTAGAACTAGGTCTACTTTATTTCGAATCTGCATCAATCACTTGCTTTATAACATAAATTATTTTGAGAATGAATATGTCCTTGTAATAAGTATATATACATCCTCATAAATTCCTTAAACAAAGTATAAAAGTGTGTACTATAATATAGGTGAACGAAATCTTTCGTGACAGGGTTCGAACTCGTGATCACTGGATTACTAACCCAGAGCGCTAACAGATCTGCCACCACCCATCTATTGTACACTGAACACGTGACTGACAGAAAACTGATTTCAAAATAATTAACACTCTTCCGATGTTGCCGAACGATGTTTTTTTTTTTATTATCTTAATTATGATACGAGTTTGTGAAAAGATAGTGGTGGAAAGAGAACTAGGCAGGAGAAGCAAATCTTTACAACAAACTCTAAAAAGGGTCTGAATTTTGGAGATATTTACCCAAACAAGTACAGAACAAAGCCACATATCGAAATATGACTGCCAACCTCAAAATGATGTACAAGTATGAATGGGGGGGGGGGGTATTATGTGTATTGGAATTGTTAATCTTTCAACATACATTATTTCAAGTTTGCTTACCTCAAACATCGATATTATTTGCAGGGGAAGCATGTATCTCCTCCATTCATCCGGGGAAATCTATCGCTTCCATCTCGTAACCCTCAGAATTATGCAAAAGATCAAAATAATCTCCGGGGATGTAATAATTCCTTACATATTATGGAGATATACGTCTCCGGCATAGCACGTGGCTAATGACTATGCTTCCGTAGAAACCAGCGGTTTCAAACCTTTGCCAGCGCCATCTCACGGGTGAATTAAGAACTTACCAAGAGATGATGTGAACGCGTTATGTGGATAATGTAAGTGCAGCAACGTGAATTCGTGAGTTGAAATTTGTCTCACGTCGTCATTATAATTCGAGAGATGGCACTCGTGTAGCTCATCAGAATACAATCATATTAAATTAAAAAATGTTACTTCAAAATATTAACTGTCGATGGCGATAGGACGTAGTATCTGAATACGTTTAAATCCATGTAAATTATAAATCTATGTACTACATATATTCCATTCCTTGATAAATAAAATAAAATTTAAATAAAATAAAATAATAAACGTACCAAACTATAAAACTTTAAATCATTAATTATTTAATATTTAAATATTTTATTAAACTATTTATTTATGAATGCGCACATTTTAATGTCTGTGCCTATCTTGTTCAAAACTTAAAGCCGTGTTGATTTCCTTAGTGTAGCCGAAAATATGAAATAGAGAGCGAGACTAAATTCCCATGAAAAAATCATATTTGTATGAAAGAGAAAGAAAAACTATTACAAACCAGATATAAAGCCCGCTCGTGTCAGGTAGCGATATTATGCTTCAAATGGTATAAAATAATGTTACATGGTATTCAATAGGCGCGCGCTTCTTCGCAAATGCTATAACCAACGACATATAATATTTGAACAGGCGCACGCGATACTTCTGTTGTTTAAATTGTATTGATGACCTTATTTATTTATTTCTTTACTATATTTGAACAGGAACGCCCAGCTTTTTGGATTCTATATTAAATTCGCTACTGAATTCAGTATGGGATATTGTGGACTTTAGTCATTTTTACTTACCCTGAATTGGTAAACGGCTTGATGTTATGCATATGAAAATTAAGTATCAAACGAAAAGAGTCACCCTGGATATTATGTATTCTGCTATACAAATTGCATGAAACGATGTCGTCACTAAATTCAAAATTAACAAAAATTTGACATGGCAGAATACACAATTTCTATGGGGATGTGTTTAAATACCTTTATTTCTATTTTTTTTAAATATTCAAGTACGCCGAAACACCTCAACGAGATAATTTTATTGTGATTATATAACATACATGTGATATTTTTGAAAATTGAATTTAATGACGACATCGTTTCATACAATTTTTAATGGCAGAATACACGTGGGGCGCCATTTAACATACCGGGGGGAGGCAGAGAGAAAAAATAGTAAAAAAAAAAATTAAAAAATTAATATTTATTAATATTATTTTTTTTTACTATTTTTTTTTCTCTCTGCCTCCCCCACGGTATGTTAAATATCTTTATGGACTTTCAATAGCTTGATACTTAATTTCTATACATTCATACGTATCATCAAGCTGTTAACATATTCTGGGTAGGAAAAAATACAGACCTCCACACTATCCTTCACTGACACATAGGTATTTGTAAAGAAAACAAAATATTTTTTTATATATTCAATAATTTGGATTTTAAGGTTTAATAATTTAGTACAAATTCTTCAACTATCGAATTTCAAATTATCGAATTCTTCAAATTATCGCCATCGGAAGTTGGATCTCATGTATTACATGCAACTAGTTTATAAAAAAGAAATACTTAATTTAGAAGCAAAAAAATCTTATAAAATCAATGGAATTCTATAAAATAAACGCCGTCAGTGTCGAAAAAAATATAACTTGATTATTATAAGTGATTGTTGCGTATGGAGAAGGTAGGTTGTACCAATATACATATTTTGTGACAATGGGAATACGAAGGGAAAGATTCTGCAAGGAGAGAGCTGTCAAGAACGATCGATAATTATTATTATTATTCTTCTTCTTGAGGCCCCACATTCCTTATATAGCAATTCCATCCAACAATGGCATCTCATTTAGCTTGGGGTATATATGTCATAAATTGAGTTAGCCAGGGTGGATGTTTGAACCAAACGATATTTTGGTACGTGCAAGAATGTGCGGTTTCTGGTTAATTTTATATAAAAGTTCGCAGACCTACATACATACATAGTCACCATATCTTAACTTGCCATCGTGCACTCATCCTATAGACATACCGCGCTTGATATTATTTTGAAAGGGTTGTATCTGATATTAATTAGTGGGTATAACTACGTCATGCGAAGGGAGGACACCTACTCCGGCATACTGTGCTCGTTATCACCTCAAAGCCACTAGGAAGAGGCAGTCCACCGACGTGAACGAATATCAAGGTGGCGGCGCATGGTGTCTCACAGGAGGCAGCCCAGAGTCAAAGATCATGGAAACTAATGACTACGAGGTCTGACGACGGATGAACTAGAATAGAGGGGTAGGAGATGGTGTTGAAGTATCTGATATTAATATGGTAAAACGGAATTTGCAAATCTTATCTTTTGGTAGGACGCTTTGAGCTACACTTATATTTAAGTATTAAAAATTACATTAAATACATAATTTATAATAAGTACATTGCATAAACACGCAAAGTCGATAGCACAAGGGATTTGGGAGTAACATTAGACTCTAAATTAATGTATGACAAACATATCGAATCAATAACCTCCAAAGCTTCCCAGATGCTGGGCTTCATCATCCGCACCGGTAAACCATTCAAAAACATGAACACTTGATATATACACCCTCATCTAGAATATCGTACACCAATCAGGAACCCGCATTATAAAATCCACAGCAATCGTATTAAAAACATCCAGAAAACTTTTTTTAAATATTTAGAGAGACGACTATTCATAGAACATACAAATTACAATTTTTCTATAAATATCTTCAAAATAAACACATTTCAAGACAGAAGGACCAACTTTGATCAAATGTTACTGTATAAAATATGCAACAACCTAATTGACTCCCTGGATTTACTTAATACTATATCACTCCACGTACCAAACAGGCATACCCGTTTGAAAATTTATTTCATCTACCTATGTACATATTTGCCATACTAATTTTCCATTAACACAGACATTTTCCATGATTCCTTAGAAAGTTACCGTAAATAAATAAAGATATTTTTAAACCCAGTTCCTTACTTACTCTTTCAAACAAACTCCTTTCTTCACACCAATAATCCCTCCTTTTCCTCATTTTATTCTCATTGTGTATTGTCTTTTTTTTTAAAACAATCGTATTTTTTCTGCACCATATGTTACCACCATATGCACCATATGTTACCACACAATTTAAATAGCTGTAGTTTTCTGAAAAAAAATAAATAAATAAATGGTTCTGGAAATATCGGGACATTGTATTGGAAAACTCATGAATAATATGCCCCTTTTGATAGTAAGTACGCAATTTTGCTCTTTAATACGCTAGGGACGTCCCCGTTTTAGATATGAAGCAGAATAAGTTCTTAATTTACTTAATAATATTCTAAATAGCAAATTTTAAAATTAAGTTGCCAAAATGATTGAAGATTTTTTTTTCGTTTATACAATTAGGCAGAAGCGCAATTGATCTCTTATTAGATGTAATCTTAGTCTAAATGTATCTTAATTTTGTATTACTTTCTAACATATTTGTTGGAACAACTCTAATATTAACGATTGTCATTATTTTTTTAATTATATATAATTGTTCATATAGTTATCGCCAAACATGGATGGTACAGCCATGTGGTCAGGAGACCATCTAAGTATGTAGGCAATAAAGCACAATGTATCGAGGTTACCGGCAAGAGGCCAAGAGGAAGGCCAAAGCGCACATGGCGTGAAATAGTGAGACAAGATTATGCAGAACTGCTATGTTTCCCATGATGATGCACTCAACAGAACCAAGTGGTGAAACAAAACAAGAAAGGCAGACCCCACCACCATGTGGGACAAATAAGTGCCCAAGGAGAAGAAGAAGATAGTTATCGCCAAACATCTTAAGTTTTTTCGGCCTAGAAGGGATATGGTTTGCACACACACGTGATAAAACAAGCAAAAACCCAAATTTGCGCACCAACGTGATTTTAGTAGTTGCTTGTCGATAAATAAATAAATAACTATGACTAGTTTAAATTGATTAATATTATTCAGCCTATTGCACAAATACTAATTATATATATTTTTTTTGAAACATTTCGCTAGCACCTTGACAATGCAAAGTCACGCATATTGTTATGATAAAACCTAATATAGATAGGTTATGAAAAAGTTTGGTAAATACTGATATAACCTCGTTGGTGAAACTAACGACTTCGGCCTATTTTTACAAAATAACATTAAGTAAGTATATCTCGATAAGAGATGTTTTAGTACAAAAACAAACTTCGCAAGTTAAACACAATTTGATATCTATCCATCATAATAAAAGCGTTCGGTAAAATACGGATATTTCCTAATTCAGAAATATTTCACGCGCAGAGAAGAATACTTACAAATAAACAATAAAAACATATGCAAGTACAATACAAAAATAAAATTAAAAAAAATATGTGACTAAAATAAAAAGAACAAACATTGGAAACGATTAATTTTAATTACATTCATACAATCACGCCGTTTTACTATTTAGGGTTGGTAGATAAAACTGAACTCCACATTTCTCTCTCGTGACATACCTACCGGAGGCTTCTCCTTTGTGGATATTATTTTTTTTAATGTTAAATAAAACGCAAAACTTTGTTAATTTCCACTATTTATTTTCTATTGCAACATCTATTTACATGTTTCTGGAAACAACACTTTCTTCATGTGGGTGCAGAGAAAATTTTTTACACTTTTCCTAACATACATATTTATTATTGTTGTTTTGCTATGTTTTATAATTTTTTTGGTATCATTTTTTTAATCTTCTTCTTATCACGATGTTTTTTTATGTTCTAAGGATATAAAGAATTCATTTATTTATTTATATATTTCTTTCCTCATTCTACGTCCATCGTCTCATACACTAATCCGCTTTATTTCTATTTCTGCACCCTTCTTTTAACTGCACTTGTCTGTACTGGAATTTTGCAATCGATTTTTGGCTACCTTTCCGACCAGTTGAAGCTCTGAAATTTTCATAATTGTTAAAAATTATTGAACATTCTTTATAATTTCTAGCTTTGTTCATCTGATATTTTAATAAAATGAAACAATTTGGTTTACTTAAAACGTAAAAACAAGCATAGCTAGCGTTGCTTGATGTATTGATATATTTATCAAAACTCATTGAAGAATTACAGATTTTAATGGTTTAATCTTAATTAATTTTATTTTTTTCGATATTATATTGCTTGTTTTATACGACATTGAAAAAAAATGCATGCATCTACTTCATATTCCAATAGCACCACAGCCCAAATCGAGCCTTGATCTCCTTAAACTTCAGCTTCAACCGCCCTGTATCCTTGGCCTTCGTCTTCCAGTGTGACATCTGGAGCAATTGTCTTGCGTCTTTTCTGAAATTATCCTCGCATCTCAGTCTGGGTCTGCCAACCTTCCGTTTTTTGAGGCAGTACCTTTTCAATTTGGTGTATGGTTTCATGTTATTAAATACAAAAGAATTAACAGAAATAATTAAAAAATAAAATTAACCATTCTTATTTTCAATTAACAATATCTCTGACCTTGTTTTAAAGTCACACAGTTAAAAATGAGTGGGTTATTGAAATCGATATGCTACAAATCAAAAATATAACAATCTTCTCAGTAAAAGAGAATTAATCTTGCACGTAGACAGTATATTGAATTATAAGTTTTTTTATTTGAGAATTTCCTAGTAAATCAATATCTAAGTTATTGTTTTCATAGAATTTCTCAACCGAAAATTCGAGAAGGGGTGGATTGACGTAAAATTATTCAATCTGATCAATTTATTTCTATGGTAGAAGTTATTTAAAAAAAATCAATAAATTTTCAATTACACAATAAAATACGAAGTTTTAAGAATACCCCCTATTCAGTAACGATTGTAACTAAAATAGGAACGTTTTAAAATTGTAGATTTTAGATTTACGGTCTTATTTCAGCGTTATAAAATATCAACTTGGACTAAATGGAATAGGAACGTACCTATATTGGTCGGAATGTTCTTAGAAAGTTACTGAATAAGACGTATTATGAATAATTATGAAAATGATGAAAATTTCATAATTATTCATAATACGTCTTATTCAGTAACTTTCTAAGAACATTCCGACCAATATAGGTACGTTCCTATTCCATTTAGTCCAAATTTATATTTTATAACGCTGAAATAAGACCGTCAATCTAAAATCCACAAATTTAACGTTCCTATTTTAGTTACAATAGTTACTGAATAGGGGGTAATGTTCAGTTTGTTTGTCCAATCAGGGACGCGCTAGATATTTATTTTAGGTTTGAGAATGTCCAATACCCCATTTTCACAGTTTACCTTCTTAGGCTGAACTCCCCTCAGGTTCATGGTTTTATATTTAAATCTATTGTAAAGAATATGATTATTTTTTGAATTTTGTTTTTTTTTGTGAATAATTCTAATAAGTAATGACTGCAACATCCTTTTGGGTAAATCACCTTAGAGAAAAAAAAGAATGTCCATGTCCTCGAAGTGGTCGAAATAGATGGAAAGATTGGTCGAAAACAGGCTCAGATGTTACTCAGATGTTAGTAACATCTGGCTCAGATGTTAGTTTAGGCTATAAAATCGCTAATATCTTGAAAATGTTATATCAAAGTAGTGTTCATTTTTGGTCAAGTTACAATCATTTTTCACATGTCCAATAGATGAAAGAATGAAAATCATTAGATCTTATCAAATGGATTTAAGAAGGAAATGTGGCTATATCCCAGTTAGTTACTTTTGTGGATTGGCTGTTTTCTGCATAACTACACTCATATATTATTGTGTATGCATCTGCCATGTTATTGATTAATAAATACATTTCCTATTTTTTCATCATTAAATTATAGGAATAAAGTACCAACTCCTGCAGCTCGCAAACAAGGGAAGTATAAAAGGGAGGAGGGAGTTTCATATCGCGAACACAATGGCGATTCATTAATGAAGACAAACTCAGCTTGCGACAGTTTGGTTTCACGCCCCAAACGAGCACAGAAGACGCTCTCTACAATACGGTCAGAAGGATCAAAACCGCCCAAACAAAAGGGAACGTAGTGCTTGGTATCTCCTTGGACATACAAGGGGCGTTCGACAACGCGTGGTAGCCGTTCTTGCTCAGCCAGCTGGCCGATAAGAGATGCCCCCGCAATACTTTCGCACTCATTAAAAACTACTTGAGTGACCGAACTGTCGAAACCGTCTACGCAGGCGTAAAAGTATGGAAAGCGAGCAACAAAGGTTGCATTCAAGGATCGGCCTGCGGACCTAAGTTCTGGAACATAATCCTAGACCAACTCCTTAAACTGCCTTTCCATCCAAACGTTCACATCCAAGCCTTCGCAGACGATGTTTTTGTCATTATTGAAGTAGCCGATACTCCAACTCTGGAAACGATCGCCAAAGAAACGCTCGACACGGTCTCCCAATGGGGGACCAAGGTAAAACTGTCATTCTTAGAGGCAAAAACAAAGGCGCTCTTTATGACTAAGAAGAGAGTGAGAGAATCAAGAATCTTTATGAATGGTCAACCACTCCCCCTCTCTGAAGACGCCAAAGTACTAGGAGTCACGATAGACCACAAGCTGAACTGGAGCAAACACGTGGACACGATTTGTAAAAAGGCTACAGGCATCACAAATAAATTAACTACCATGGCAAAAGCAACATAGGTACTGTCCCCTGAAGCCATTAAAACCATATACCATGGAATTACAGAACCTGTAGTGACCTACGCGTCCAGCGTCTGCGGCAAAAAGGCAAAACATCCGCAAGAAGCTCAACATCGTCCAACGGGCGGTCGCACTGAGAATATGTAAAGCATACAGAACAACGTCGCTCACGTCCGTCCAAGCAATAGCAGGGGTCATGCCACTGGACCTGAAGGTAGAAGAGCTATCACGAATATACGATGTCAAGAAAAAGGCACCATCCAGGAGCTACTACCCTCGGACGTATGGCTCCAGAACAAGGTAAAGATCAAAGAACTCCCACACCCGACCGAACAAATAGGGGCAAACACCGAATACCTCGGCAACATCGAGCAGTCTTCGACAACTGACGCCGATACCCTATACATCTATACAGATGGCAGCAAAACGGAAGGTAAAGTTGGTGCAGCTTTTGTCACCTTCGACCATGAAAGTATAGAGATAGCCTCAAAGAAGCTTCCAATGGCAGACCATTGCACCGTCTTTCAGGCCGAGCTCGTAGCCATTAAAGAGTCCCTAGAATGGCTAACGAAACAAAAACTAAAACACTCGCAGGTTAAACTATTATCGGATTGCAAAAGTGCAATAAAAGCGTTCGAAAACGGAGCCCCGACTAACCGGCTAGTTTTTTCCATACAAAACACTTGCAAAAGCCTAAAAGAAAACGGCACAGCGTGCACATTTGCTTGGATTAAAGGACACTCTGGAATACCGAGTAACGAACGAGCTGATCAACTCGCAAAAGATGCAGCGACAAAAACGAAGACTGTCAAAATATATGACAAATTTCCACTTAGCCACGCAAAAAGGCTCATAAGGCAACACCTCCTGAGCAAATGGGAACAGAGATATACTGAATCGCAAACTGGCAAGGTCACAAAGACATTTTTTAACAGCTTACAACAAGCACTTGCATTCAGAAAATACAACAAAATCTCATATTTCCTCACACAGATGCTCACAGGGCATGAAGCGAACAAGTCAAACCTCCATCGCTTCAAAAATTAGACGATGCCCTATGCCAATGTGATGGCACCAACGAACAGTCTATAGACCATCTAATCGAAATTTGCCCGATGTTCCAGAAAGAACGATGGAACATCCTAATGCTTCTTCAAAGCAAAAACACAGACTTCCAAAATAGAACGGAAGCAATAAACAATCCGATATATATAGAATTTTTGGAATTAGTGGCACAGAAAGTAGCTGAATTAAACAAATAAAATGCAATTTCAATTAAACAACACAATACAAAAAAACAATGTATCTATACTCAAGCAAACAGCACACGAAAATCGACATACACCTTCATTTACGATACAAATGCACCCGCACACATACACTCACAAATATTTACAAACAACATCACACAATCCACAACAAACACTACACATACGAAAATACAAAAATTAGACAACACAAACAACATCACACAATACACAACAAACATCCAAACACTACAAACATGGCAACACACAATACTCAACACAAACAAAACAACATCACGTAATACACAACAAACATATCCAAACCCTACACACACGACAACTCACAATACACAACACAAACAATTCAAAACAACATCACGCAATACACAACAAACATCCAGCACTACACACACGACAAAAAACTACACATCACAAATAACAAAACAACATCACACAATACACAACACATACAATACACAACAAAAACAATACAAACAATACCACACAATACACAACAAACGTATCCAAGCACTACACATACGACAACACACAACACAAACAAAACAACATCACGTTATACACAACAAACATATCCAAACACTACACACACGAAAAACTCACAATACACAACACAAACGATACAAAACAACATGACGCAATACACAACCAGTACTTCACACAAGACAAAAATTACACAACACAAACAATAAAACAAACACCACACAATACACAACAAACATATCCAAACACAATACAAACAAAACAACATCATGACGACTCACAATACACAACACAAACAAATACAAAATACACAACAAACATATTCAAACACAACACACACACAATACAGAACAAAGCAATACAAACAACATCACACAACAAACATATCCAAACACTACACACACACACACAATACACAACAAAAACAACACAAAAAACATCACACATCACATAAACATATCCACACACAACACACACGGAATGCCGGATGTCAGTACCATAACATCACGGAAGACCTAAAATGGTCAGCTTCTTCGGCAAGGTTTCTGTGGTTCCCTTGTCAGTAAAGTAAAATAAGGAAACAAATAGGGAAAACATGTGGAATGGATGGACAGTGATAGACTTGCATATATAGCGGCGAATGAAATCCCTTCTGTCCGCCGCCTACCCGGAAAACCACCCAAGAGATGGAAGGATAGCTGGACTTCGTCATCCCAGGAGGCATAGTTTCTGAAGAACAGACCAACTAGGTCTACTAAACGAAGAAGAAGAAGAAATTATTCTATCCGTACCTTTACTGTAAATATAAATCAATATATTGTGTCGAGTTTTGTTATATTCATAATCTATCACAGCAATATTTCGTCTTGTCTCGTCTAGACAGCAAACAAACTAGTATACCATCAACAGTTCGATTCTCTTAATTAATTTTCTATTTTTGGCGTTTCTTGTTTGGCACAATGGCTTACGCCAACCGATCCATCCGTTCCCGTTGTGTGCTGATTGTTTTTGTTTATTTACCTACATAATTGCCTTTCTTCACAATGCGAGCAACGAAAACAAACGGTCCAACGCCCCCAAATCGTTTCAACTTACACAATTTCGTGGATAACAACTGCTTTTTCCACGATTGAACGTAACAAAAAACGAAACTATTCATGAAATGGGTATTGGGTTTTATAAATGGGAGAAGTAATTAGTGATTGGACTATAACAATCTAGTCGGCCTGGGGGGCAAGTCTGGTCCAACCGGCGAAATCAAAACCCTCGTGATTACCCATATCATGGATATAATTATCATATGCAGTTCTATCACATCTAAAGATGTTGTTGCACATGTGTTGTATAGAAAACAAAATATCTTAAAATATTCAATAATTTGGATTTATGAGTTTATAGTTTGGTACTTATTCTTCAACTATACATACTATCGCTATCGACAGTTGGATCTCATGTGTTACATTCAACTAGTAAATAAATATGTATTGTGAAATAACATGTTTACCTGCTTGTCTACATTAACGTATTAATTCAATCTAAATTGAACCATTCAATAATGTAGATTTATTACGTAAGAGATATAAAAGCAGCATTATCCGCGACGTATTGGATTTGGTTGCGGAGGGGAGTGGAGTATCAGTGGGAAGTTGGTGGGTGAGTGGTGAGCGTGACTTGAGTCATAAAGGGACACCTTAATCCCGCATACATGGTCGCAAGCCCATGTGGCTCACCTATTCTGGCTGTTACTCTGCCTGTGCTGTTATTCTCGTAGGCCTGGATTCGTGAACCAAGTGAAACCACGATTGCCTTTCTCTTTTGTTTCTTATTCCTTTGTTTTTTTATGGACATTTTTTTTATTGTTCTGGTAACTTTAATAAAGAATATGAATACTGCAACAGGATAAATTGATCATTTTACTTTTGTATGATTTCTTTAATTATTTCAGTTAGCTATAAAAAAGTGCTACTTAAATACAATTGTGTGATCAAACTCATTTTTCTTCGTTGCACAAAAATCATTTTCATTACCATTAATCCTACTTATTTACTGTGGAATACCCAAGGTTTTTGGACATCCAAGTCCATTACATTGATCGGTCGTTCTAAGAGCTATCTTGGTATGTTTAACATTACCTCCCCTTTCCCGTATCAGTTTTGTCAATTCCCATATCAAACTTTAGAATAGATCCTGTAGGAGGATTGCCGCCTAATAGTGTCCGTGATTACATCAAAGCTTCAAGCTCCAGTTCATTCAAAGATACGTCCATGGGCTCATTGTTTATGCGGATTTAGTGGTCTAGAAGAACAATTACAAAGTATTCAAACAATTTTCTCATGTGTATGTTCTTTGTTATCAGAAAACTTTCGTTGAAGAAAATATCTTACATAATATAGACATTAATTACTTCTCTGAAGTACCTACAAACCATAGTATAATTGATATAAAGTCCGTAATCCAACTGTCGATTTGTTCAAAATAATTTATTTCTCTTAAAATAACGACAAAATATCATCAAGATACGGGATATTTGTATGCCAAGTCTGTATTTTTCATGGCTTATTCAACTTTGAAGTCAAAAAACACCAACTTAGAAGATTCGTAGCATATATATGTTCTATATATGGACTTACTCAGAATTTGGAGTAGAACATTTAGTGTGTCCGTATGTGTGTGTGTCCCCTTATAACTTTTGTTCGCTCAATGCACAGAGCCTTAAAATTCAGAATACATAGATAGTTATAGGCCTACAAAACTTTTATACTCAGAATTTTCAAATTTTGTTACAGTCGGGTGTTAGCAACTTTTGAATTTTTACTTTATTTTACCATATATCTCAAAAATTACATAAGCTAGAACGCGGAAAATTATGAAAAGCATTTTTATGATAAATTTATGACTAAACTGCTCATGTGTCCCTTTTTTAGAAATTATAAATAAACGCCGAAGCGCCCTAACTGGGTAATTTATTTTCTATAAAAAATATGTGCATCATATTAGTATATCTCAATTTTTTTAACCATTTTTGATAAAAAATAATTTAGTGACGACATCGTTTCATACAATGTACGGGGATTCAATAGTGTGATGCTTCATCTCCAAATATACATACATACCTTCAAGTTGATTTCATATTCTGGGTAGGAAGAAAAGACTGAACCCTTCATACTATCTTATTTTGACAAACATACCTACATGCTTTGTATAGAAAATAACATAATATCTTAAAATATTCAATAATTTGTTTGGTACGTATTCTTCAACTAAACATAATATGTACTATCGCCATCGACAGTTGGATCTCATATGTTACAAGTCACTAGTAGTTTACAATATCAAACATATCGATTATGCTTTATCCTAAACGTTTCAAGGTTACACAATTAGAAGAATTTTTGTTCCTTTGTTTCTCAAATGGACGTCAAAACGATGTAATTAAACATATTATATAAACTTTTGCGATATTTTTTACATTGTGGTAACGTTTTTAATTAACTAAATAAATGTAAATAAAACACAACTTTGTGTTCAACACCGGGAATCCACTGCTGTTTCACCAACTCATTTTTTTTTCCTTCGCCAAATCTCAATTTGTGAAATAAAAAAACTAATTTAATCGCTGAAATATGTTGTCATGTCCGATTGCACAGATGGATATCAAACAAAATATGAACATGACTACACATCAAACAAATCAAATTAAAAATCCCATTTTCTGGAAAATAAGGATTCGTAACTTCATTTTAAACATATGGACTATTATAATATATGACGCAAAACAGCATTCGGTGATATTGAAATTAAAAATCATGAATCTGTTGTTTTGAGTTATTACTATTTTGTTGTTTGAGCTATTATTAGTTCGATTCCCGGTGGAGACACAGCTTTTAATTGTGTTTTCCGTCTGGATCTGTCTCCAGAAAGTGGCAACTTGTTATTGGGTGCGTGTTAAATCATTATTTGACATAGCACCTGATAAAAAGAAATTAATACGTAGCTAAAATATTGTTTTTTGCTATTTTTAGGGTTCGCTTCGAATACACTACTCTGTTTCTCAGAAAATTTTGTAATCAATTATAGATGATTTGAATATTTAAGCACCTTTCCTCAACCAAGTTCAATGATTGAGGTATCCATGGCTGCGTTCAGATAGACCACTCGACGTCGAGTGTCGGATGTACCATATTTTGCAGATTATGTCAATTTTTCACACCATTCTCACTGAACTCACAGCAGCATTTCAATCTGAACATAGTCTGGGGCGTTTTAAATGTCAAATGTCATTCATCATGCACGTGTCGTTTTGGGTTACATTTTCGTAGAAAGGCAACAATTGCTCTCTGGCCTTTTATTGTAAACTTTATAATATCAATATATCAACTTACATAACTTATACCACAGAAAAAATAATAATAATCTTACCACAGATAAAATAGAAGTCAACAGATACTGTACCAGTCAGAGCGTTTTTCGCCCGAAGATTTTACAAAGCGTTTGGAGCGTACACTCAACCTTTAATATAAAGGCCACAAAGTGTCTTCAGATCGTCTGGTTCCGGTTCTGAATGGCTTAGAGGTAGCTAAATGCACTCCCAGCTTAAGCTGGGATGAAGCTGTCCATCTGGCGCGAGATAGAGAGGCTTGGAGAAATTTCGTGGCGTCCACATGCTCCACACTGAGAGCGAACGTGGATTAAGTAAGTGAGTAAAGACACTCAGCGTTCATTCTGAACGCACCCCATGGCATGGCTTCGAGCTACATTCAACAAGTGTATCAAAAATAACTGAAATCATCTAGGTCACAAAATACCAATCATTAAAGGAAATTCAAAAGAGCCACTTCAGCGATATCTATGTAAACTAATCTTCAAGTGGAGAAAATTATCTTCAATCTTTAAACCTTGAGTGAAATGATAATTTATAGTTAAATGAATTTTTAAAAACCGACTACAATTATTCGCCTGTTATATATGCAATCTGTACGACATTCATTCCAGCTATAAGGAAGCATTCATGAAGCGGAAATATCAGATTTTGATGCATTCCTCGTGGATTACATCATTCAAACAATAATGAGATCCCTCCTTTCTAATGAAAAATAAAATCGAGATCCATCAACTTGGTAAAGAATCGTCGCTGAACATGTATAAAAAAATCAAATCGTATAGAATTCAGACTATATACTGATACATGGCACTAGAAACAAACATCAGCTAAGACCGCCACAGCCAAGAACGACACATGTGCAGCGTCAATATAGTTATTTTTTGGCACCAAGGCTTTAAAGTAAAATAATGATGGATATTGAACAAAACATATCGCATGATGGGAAAAATTTCAAAGACCTTGTTACTCGTTGGATGAAGAAGATTGGTAGAGAAGGATCTGCCTCGGTACTTTTAGATTTTTTGAGATAGAGTATTTCATCCTGAATGTCGATGTTCTAAGTGAATTGAATATGTGTAGAAAAAAGAAAACAAATCATATAATCGCAGAGTAGCCATAGCAAATTCAAATTAGTACTGCCTCAGAACAGACTATGACCCGAACGCAGAGTCCTAGGTACCTTAATTCTAACTCCTAACCTCACTGGAGTATTTAGTATTCTTAAGTTAGCAATTGCATTGCAGAGACGTCACTAACTAGATACTAAATAGGAACTACGCCAAACTAAAGGTCGATGGCGTAGCGTTTCACATTATTGCATATGAAGAAAAGAGATCTATGGGCTTAGACTGACGTTTAAATTGTTGTTTTTTTTGTCATAACAACACAAACACATGTAACCAAGATCACACTGACAGCTTGATGTCGCGATTTTTCTGAAATTCCAGCGAATTTTCGGCATCTCGTATTGATTGCTGAATACTCTGTTTGGTGTTTGATTTGACAAAATTACCAAATACATATTTGACGAAGTCGCTGAAATCATTATCCGTCGTAAACATCACGTATTTTAGTATTAAACCACTCGTAAGATTCCTCGCGATAAAACTTACTTTTTGACAGTTCGCAAATGTTAGTTTACGCCAACGCGCATGCGCTAAGTATTTAGATATGTCTCTGCAATGCAATTTTCATACAAAAACTTCGTAACATCCTCCAATTAGTAAGCCACGTGATCTCCTAACTTAAGTGAGCAACTGTGCAATGAAAAAATAGTTAGTATTAAGAATGTCTAGCGAGGCAGTAAAATTTTTAAACGTGTGGAAAAAAAATATTGTAAAATTGTAATTAGGTATAAATTAAATTGTATTTTGTTCCTTTGTAATATTTATACTGTTGGAAATTCATTCACATTCATTCAGATTACCTCCTTTTTTTGAAGTCGATTAAGGATGGTCATATTTATTTATTCAAACAGTATTAAAATGAGCAATCATAGGCATTCAATGTAAAATTTTAACACAATATCTATCCAATATATATTATTAGTGGGTTAATTTAGTTTGTGCAACAAAGTGACGTAACTTTATATTTTTAAAGAGGCCATTAAGTGATAACAAAGTGCCGCCTGCAGTAATAAAAATGATAGTAAAAATCTTCTTAAACCGACCCACTTATGAAGAGACATTTTTACTGGTGCATCAACCATCTCTCTACAGTGCACTCAATATAATCATGTTTTAAATAAAACATAATAACACCATCTTGATTCGTTGACTGCAGGTTCAAGTGTTTGACTGCCGCATTACGGCAAACTGACATAATTTATTTATTTATTTTTCGAAACACTCAAAAATATGATATATTTCATTACATAAAATAAACAACATATAGTATTAACTCTCCAATTAAGAGTGCATGCTGCAAGCTCCAATATTAACACAACAAAACTTATACAGAAAACAGTCGCCAGACATATAATATTGTGACATACATACATACATACAACGTCCACTTCGATAACAGAAATTTGCTCCGTCTGCCGTTTTTTTTTTTTTTTATTAGGCAATTCACACAATATTGTATGATTTGTGCCATATTTGTATTCACAGAACACTCAAACTTAAATATAAACAAGACATACACTATGAACAGTATCAAATAAAAGAAAGTCACTTAACATGCGCTTCTACAGTTCCACTGTAAAATGTTTAAAGGATTATGGGTTTTGTGATTTTGAACCATTTTTTAAAAAAGAATTTAAAAGCGGGATAAGATTGGCAACGTTGGACGGTAAATTAAAATTTGAGTTGGAAATTAAACTAATAAGAATTTGCGTAATTAAATATACAACAGAATGGGCATCATCTTGGAAAATATTTTCTTGGACTTCATTAGATGCAGAAGTAGTTGACTGGCTTAAAACAGCGCATCCATTTGTAGGATGGCTAGCTTCACCATTTGAATACGACATGCACTTGTTTATTTCTTTAATATTAATATGAGGAATTGTCTGTTTTTGAGTTTCCGAAGACATTTTAATGTATATTGTTTTTTTAAAACTTTGTTTATTGTTCAATTGGTTATTAGTCACTTCAGAATAGCTTTTCACAGAAGATGGGAAGAGTTGAGATGCTTGCAGATATGATATATTTTTTGTAGCCATTGAATGTTTAATATTTTTTTGCCGAGTGAATTCCGGGCACATTGGGCTTGTAGCTGAATGAGATCCTGAACAGTTTATACACTTTAAAAAGTCCACCACTTGGCAAACTTCACCAAGGTGACTATCTCCACATTTGAAGCAGCGAGTTATAGAATGACACTGAATCTTCATGTGACCAAAGCGACAACAGCGATAACATTGGATGGTTGGAAATAAATAAGTTTCAACTTTCAAAGAGTTATAAAAAAGGTAAACATACTCTGGGAGATTTTGTCCTTCAAACGTTAAGACAACGGATTGAGATGGTTTCCACATTGTTTCTCCTGATGATTTATCTTTAAAATTGAGGCGTCTTGCTTTTAAAATCTTCCCAATATGGTTTGGTACTGCACAATTTTCTATAATATCGTCAATCGAAAAGTCTGTTGAAATACCACGAATCAAACCCATTTTTGTCACATTAAATCTAGGTATATATGCCTTTAAATTATTTATTTTTAAAAAAATGGCTGTCGTGAATTGATTCGCACTCTTAGCATCTTTGAAAGTAATTGAGATTTTATTTCTCCCTTCTGATTTTACTCCACCCGGAGAAATATTTTTAATGTTATGTTTAATAAGGATATTACCAATTTTCATTGGGTGAATATTCTTGCTAGAGTCAATATCTTGAACGAAAACAATGTAAGGCCCAGGCGAATTTTCCAGGTATTGGATTTCAATTTCACTATGAGTATTGTACAATTTTTCCGGAGAACTATTTAAATTTGGAGCTTTAGACGGATGGATAATGTCAGAATTATTTGTGTTAGGTCTCTTGTTGTTTTGTTTAGGTGGCGTTGACATGTCAGATTTTTTAACACTTAGACTTGGTCCCGGATCAGGTGGAATATCCAAATCCATATTCATGGATAATGAACGGATACAAACTAAAACTCACAATAATGAAATTAGTGCACAATAAATATAAAATACACTTAATTTTAGTAAAAAAACAATATTTTTTTCAGAGCGAATATAAACACAAACTTGTTGACAACCCGGTTGCTAAGCGACGCCGTCTGCCGTTTGTACTGGCACAAAATGTTATGTACATTGAAGTGTAAAAAAAAACTTTTGGAACTAAACTAGAAACATTTTAAAATTTTAGAATTCAGGTCATTTGAACTTAATTTCGTATTCTGTGACTGACGTTGTTCCTATAACTAAAATCTACAGAACTAGTGCACCGTAGATTATTATTTGAACTCAAATTGTCTATGGCGCAGACTACGCATGCGTACTGCGCACTGTTCGGCCATGTTTATTTATGTCGTCTATCCTAACATTTCAATTGATCTGCACTGATACACTTAGGTTTTAATTTTTAACATTACACAACACGTGATAATTATCCATTTAATATCCGGTACTATGAAAGAAGACATTTTGTATGGCGTAGTGGACTTTTTGCACTAAAAAAACACCAACTTAGAGACTCAGAACCCGGAGAAGAACATTTTATGTGTTTTTGTGTGTGTGTGTGTGTGTGCGTCTTAGTGTGTATCTATGATTCTGTGCATAATATGTATGCGTCCGTCCGTCCCTTATAACTTTTGATCCGCTCGATACACAGAACCCAAAATTACAAATCTATTTTACTCAGAATTTCTTTTTCAATCAAAAGTTATCATAATTTAGTTTTATATTATAAATTTCCACATATCTCAAAAACCATAAAAGCTAAAACACTGAAAATATGTATAAATATATAGAATGGCAATATCTCAATTTTTACTCCTCACTAACCCAAGGGGATATAGTGTATAGTTTTTTTTTTTGCAGATTATCAACTAGTATCATGCTGAGATTGTATTCTGAAAGTTTCATCACAATGTATCTGTGTGTGTGTGCTATGTGCTATGTACGGCGTGTTCATTTTACTTTATCGATTATAGACTAAAGTACTCATTCGATTCTATTACACAACACAAACGATACAAAACAACATGACGCAATACACAACCAGTACTTCACACAAGACAAAAATTACACAACACAAACAATAAAACAAACACCACACAATACACAACAAACATATCCAAACACAATACAAACAAAACAACATCATGACGACTCACAATACACAACACAAACAAATACAAAATACACAACAAACATATTCAAACACAACACACACACAATACAGAACAAAGCAATACAAACAACATCACACAACAAACATATCCAAACACTACACACACACACACAATACACAACAAAAACAACACAAAAAACATCACACATCACATAAACATATCCACACACAACACACACGGAATGCCGGATGTCAGTACCATAACATCACGGAAGACCTAAAATGGTCAGCTTCTTCGGCAAGGTTTCTGTGGTTCCCTTGTCAGTAAAGTAAAATAAGGAAACAAATAGGGAAAACATGTGGAATGGATGGACAGTGATAGACTTGCATATATAGCGGCGAATGAAATCCCTTCTGTCCGCCGCCTACCCGGAAAACCACCCAAGAGATGGAAGGATAGCTGGACTTCGTCATCCCAGGAGGCATAGTTTCTGAAGAACAGACCAACTAGGTCTACTAAACGAAGAAGAAGAAGAAATTATTCTATCCGTACCTTTACTGTAAATATAAATCAATATATTGTGTCGAGTTTTGTTATATTCATAATCTATCACAGCAATATTTCGTCTTGTCTCGTCTAGACAGCAAACAAACTAGTATACCATCAACAGTTCGATTCTCTTAATTAATTTTCTATTTTTGGCGTTTCTTGTTTGGCACAATGGCTTACGCCAACCGATCCATCCGTTCCCGTTGTGTGCTGATTGTTTTTGTTTATTTACCTACATAATTGCCTTTCTTCACAATGCGAGCAACGAAAACAAACGGTCCAACGCCCCCAAATCGTTTCAACTTACACAATTTCGTGGATAACAACTGCTTTTTCCACGATTGAACGTAACAAAAAACGAAACTATTCATGAAATGGGTATTGGGTTTTATAAATGGGAGAAGTAATTAGTGATTGGACTATAACAATCTAGTCGGCCTGGGGGGCAAGTCTGGTCCAACCGGCGAAATCAAAACCCTCGTGATTACCCATATCATGGATATAATTATCATATGCAGTTCTATCACATCTAAAGATGTTGTTGCACATGTGTTGTATAGAAAACAAAATATCTTAAAATATTCAATAATTTGGATTTATGAGTTTATAGTTTGGTACTTATTCTTCAACTATACATACTATCGCTATCGACAGTTGGATCTCATGTGTTACATTCAACTAGTAAATAAATATGTATTGTGTAATAACATGTTTACCTGCTTGTCTACATTAACGTATTAATTCAATCTAAATTGAACCATTCAATAATGTAGATTTATTACGTAAGAGATATAAAAGCAGCATTATCCGCGACGTATTGGATTTGGTTGCGGAGGGGAGTGGAGTATCAGTGGGAAGTTGGTGGGTGAGTGGTGAGCGTGACTTGAGTCATAAAGGGACACCTTAATCCCGCATACATGGTCGCAAGCCCATGTGGCTCACCTATTCTGGCTGTTACTCTGCCTGTGCTGTTATTCTCGTAGGCCTGGATTCGTGAACCAAGTGAAACCACGATTGCCTTTCTCTTTTGTTTCTTATTCCTTTGTTTTTTTATGGACATTTTTTTTATTGTTCTGGTAACTTTAATAAAGAATATGAATACTGCAACAGGATAAATTGATCATTTTACTTTTGTATGATTTCTTTAATTATTTCAGTTAGCTATAAAAAAGTGCTACTTAAATACAATTGTGTGATCAAACTCATTTTTCTTCGTTGCACAAAAATCATTTTCATTACCATTAATCCTACTTATTTACTGTGGAATACCCAAGGTTTTTGGACATCCAAGTCCATTACATTGATCGGTCGTTCTAAGAGCTATCTTGGTATGTTTAACATTACCTCCCCTTTCCCGTATCAGTTTTGTCAATTCCCATATCAAACTTTAGAATAGATCCTGTAGGAGGATTGCCGCCTAATAGTGTCCGTGATTACATCAAAGCTTCAAGCTCCAGTTCATTCAAAGATACGTCCATGGGCTCATTGTTTATGCGGATTTAGTGGTCTAGAAGAACAATTACAAAGTATTCAAACAATTTTCTCATGTGTATGTTCTTTGTTATCAGAAAACTTTCGTTGAAGAAAATATCTTACATAATATAGACATTAATTACTTCTCTGAAGTACCTACAAACCATAGTATAATTGATATAAAGTCCGTAATCCAACTGTCGATTTGTTCAAAATAATTTATTTCTCTTAAAATAACGACAAAATATCATCAAGATACGGGATATTTGTATGCCAAGTCTGTATTTTTCATGGCTTATTCAACTTTGAAGTCAAAAAACACCAACTTAGAAGATTCGTAGCATATATATGTTCTATATATGGACTTACTCAGAATTTGGAGTAGAACATTTAGTGTGTCCGTATGTGTGTGTGTCCCCTTATAACTTTTGTTCGCTCAATGCACAGAGCCTTAAAATTCAGAATACATAGATAGTTATAGGCCTACAAAACTTTTATACTCAGAATTTTCAAATTTTGTTACAGTCGGGTGTTAGCAACTTTTGAATTTTTACTTTATTTTACCATATATCTCAAAAATTACATAAGCTAGAACGCGGAAAATTATGAAAAGCATTTTTATGATAAATTTATGACTAAACTGCTCATGTGTCCCTTTTTTAGAAATTATAAATAAACGCCGAAGCGCCCTAACTGGGTAATTTATTTTCTATAAAAAATATGTGCATCATATTAGTATATCTCAATTTTTTTAACCATTTTTGATAAAAAATAATTTAGTGACGACATCGTTTCATACAATGTACGGGGATTCAATAGTGTGATGCTTCATCTCCAAATATACATACATACCTTCAAGTTGATTTCATATTCTGGGTAGGAAGAAAAGACTGAACCCTTCATACTATCTTATTTTGACAAACATACCTACATGCTTTGTATAGAAAATAACATAATATCTTAAAATATTCAATAATTTGTTTGGTACGTATTCTTCAACTAAACATAATATGTACTATCGCCATCGACAGTTGGATCTCATATGTTACAAGTCACTAGTAGTTTACAATATCAAACATATCGATTATGCTTTATCCTAAACGTTTCAAGGTTACACAATTAGAAGAATTTTTGTTCCTTTGTTTCTCAAATGGACGTCAAAACGATGTAATTAAACATATTATATAAACTTTTGCGATATTTTTTACATTGTGGTAACGTTTTTAATTAACTAAATAAATGTAAATAAAACACAACTTTGTGTTCAACACCGGGAATCCACTGCTGTTTCACCAACTCATTTTTTTTTCCTTCGCCAAATCTCAATTTGTGAAATAAAAAAACTAATTTAATCGCTGAAATATGTTGTCATGTCCGATTGCACAGATGGATATCAAACAAAATATGAACATGACTACACATCAAACAAATCAAATTAAAAATCCCATTTTCTGGAAAATAAGGATTCGTAACTTCATTTTAAACATATGGACTATTATAATATATGACGCAAAACAGCATTCGGTGATATTGAAATTAAAAATCATGAATCTGTTGTTTTGAGTTATTACTATTTTGTTGTTTGAGCTATTATTAGTTCGATTCCCGGTGGAGACACAGCTTTTAATTGTGTTTTCCGTCTGGATCTGTCTCCAGAAAGTGGCAACTTGTTATTGGGTGCGTGTTAAATCATTATTTGACATAGCACCTGATAAAAAGAAATTAATACGTAGCTAAAATATTGTTTTTTGCTATTTTTAGGGTTCGCTTCGAATACACTACTCTGTTTCTCAGAAAATTTTGTAATCAATTATAGATGATTTGAATATTTAAGCACCTTTCCTCAACCAAGTTCAATGATTGAGGTATCCATGGCTGCGTTCAGATAGACCACTCGACGTCGAGTGTCGGATGTACCATATTTTGCAGATTATGTCAATTTTTCACACCATTCTCACTGAACTCACAGCAGCATTTCAATCTGAACATAGTCTGGGGCGTTTTAAATGTCAAATGTCATTCATCATGCACGTGTCGTTTTGGGTTACATTTTCGTAGAAAGGCAACAATTGCTCTCTGGCCTTTTATTGTAAACTTTATAATATCAATATATCAACTTACATAACTTATACCACAGAAAAAATAATAATAATCTTACCACAGATAAAATAGAAGTCAACAGATACTGTACCAGTCAGAGCGTTTTTCGCCCGAAGATTTTACAAAGCGTTTGGAGCGTACACTCAACCTTTAATATAAAGGCCACAAAGTGTCTTCAGATCGTCTGGTTCCGGTTCTGAATGGCTTAGAGGTAGCTAAATGCACTCCCAGCTTAAGCTGGGATGAAGCTGTCCATCTGGCGCGAGATAGAGAGGCTTGGAGAAATTTCGTGGCGTCCACATGCTCCACACTGAGAGCGAACGTGGATTAAGTAAGTGAGTAAAGACACTCAGCGTTCATTCTGAACGCACCCCATGGCATGGCTTCGAGCTACATTCAACAAGTGTATCAAAAATAACTGAAATCATCTAGGTCACAAAATACCAATCATTAAAGGAAATTCAAAAGAGCCACTTCAGCGATATCTATGTAAACTAATCTTCAAGTGGAGAAAATTATCTTCAATCTTTAAACCTTGAGTGAAATGATAATTTATAGTTAAATGAATTTTTAAAAACCGACTACAATTATTCGCCTGTTATATATGCAATCTGTACGACATTCATTCCAGCTATAAGGAAGCATTCATGAAGCGGAAATATCAGATTTTGATGCATTCCTCGTGGATTACATCATTCAAACAATAATGAGATCCCTCCTTTCTAATGAAAAATAAAATCGAGATCCATCAACTTGGTAAAGAATCGTCGCTGAACATGTATAAAAAAATCAAATCGTATAGAATTCAGACTATATACTGATACATGGCACTAGAAACAAACATCAGCTAAGACCGCCACAGCCAAGAACGACACATGTGCAGCGTCAATATAGTTATTTTATGGCACCAAGGCTTTAAAGTAAAATAATGATGGATATTGAACAAAACATATCGCATGATGGGAAAAATTTCAAAGACCTTGTTACTCGTTGGATGAAGAAGATTGGTAGAGAAGGATCTGCCTCGGTACTTTTAGATTTTTTGAGATAGAGTATTTCATCCTGAATGTCGATGTTCTAAGTGAATTGAATATGTGTAGAAAAAAGAAAACAAATCATATAATCGCAGAGTAGCCATAGCAAATTCAAATTAGTACTGCCTCAGAACAGACTATGACCCGAACGCAGAGTCCTAGGTACCTTAATTCTAACTCCTAACCTCACTGGAGTATTTAGTATTCTTAAGTTAGCAATTGCATTGCAGAGACGTCACTAACTAGATACTAAATAGGAACTACGCCAAACTAAAGGTCGATGGCGTAGCGTTTCACATTATTGCATATGAAGAAAAGAGATCTATGGGCTTAGACTGACGTTTAAATTGTTGTTTTTTTTGTCATAACAACACAAACACATGTAACCAAGATCACACTGACAGCTTGATGTCGCGATTTTTCTGAAATTCCAGCGAATTTTCGGCATCTCGTATTGATTGCTGAATACTCTGTTTGGTGTTTGATTTGACAAAATTACCAAATACATATTTGACGAAGTCGCTGAAATCATTATCCGTCGTAAACATCACGTATTTTAGTATTAAACCACTCGTAAGATTCCTCGCGATAAAACTTACTTTTTGACAGTTCGCAAATGTTAGTTTACGCCAACGCGCATGCGCTAAGTATTTAGATATGTCTCTGCAATGCAATTTTCATACAAAAACTTCGTAACATCCTCCAATTAGTAAGCCACGTGATCTCCTAACTTAAGTGAGCAACTGTGCAATGAAAACATAGTTAGTATTAAGAATGTCTAGCGAGGCAGTAAAATTTTTAAACGTGTGGAAAAAAAATATTGTAAAATTGTAATTAGGTATAAATTAAATTGTATTTTGTTCCTTTGTAATATTTATACTGTTGGAAATTCATTCACATTCATTCAGATTACCTCCTTTTTTTGAAGTCGATTAAGGATGGTCATATTTATTTATTCAAACAGTATTAAAATGAGCAATCATAGGCATTCAATGTAAAATTTTAACACAATATCTATCCAATATATATTATTAGTGGGTTAATTTAGTTTGTGCAACAAAGTGACGTAACTTTATATTTTTAAAGAGGCCATTAAGTGATAACAAAGTGCCGCCTGCAGTAATAAAAATGATAGTAAAAATCTTCTTAAACCGACCCACTTATGAAGAGACATTTTTACTGGTGCATCAACCATCTCTCTACAGTGCACTCAATATAATCATGTTTTAAATAAAACATAATAACACCATCTTGATTCGTTGACTGCAGGTTCAAGTGTTTGACTGCCGCATTACGGCAAACTGACATAATTTATTTATTTATTTTTCGAAACACTCAAAAATATGATATATTTCATTACATAAAATAAACAACATATAGTATTAACTCTCCAATTAAGAGTGCATGCTGCAAGCTCCAATATTAACACAACAAAACTTATACAGAAAACAGTCGCCAGACATATAATATTGTGACATACATACATACATACAACGTCCACTTCGATAACAGAAATTTGCTCCGTCTGCCGTTTTTTTTTTTTTTTATTAGGCAATTCACACAATATTGTATGATTTGTGCCATATTTGTATTCACAGAACACTCAAACTTAAATATAAACAAGACATACACTATGAACAGTATCAAATAAAAGAAAGTCACTTAACATGCGCTTCTACAGTTCCACTGTAAAATGTTTAAAGGATTATGGGTTTTGTGATTTTGAACCATTTTTTAAAAAAGAATTTAAAAGCGGGATAAGATTGGCAACGTTGGACGGTAAATTAAAATTTGAGTTGGAAATTAAACTAATAAGAATTTGCGTAATTAAATATACAACAGAATGGGCATCATCTTGGAAAATATTTTCTTGGACTTCATTAGATGCAGAAGTAGTTGACTGGCTTAAAACAGCGCATCCATTTGTAGGATGGCTAGCTTCACCATTTGAATACGACATGCACTTGTTTATTTCTTTAATATTAATATGAGGAATTGTCTGTTTTTGAGTTTCCGAAGACATTTTAATGTATATTGTTTTTTTAAAACTTTGTTTATTGTTCAATTGGTTATTAGTCACTTCAGAATAGCTTTTCACAGAAGATGGGAAGAGTTGAGATGCTTGCAGATATGATATATTTTTTGTAGCCATTGAATGTTTAATATTTTTTTGCCGAGTGAATTCCGGGCACATTGGGCTTGTAGCTGAATGAGATCCTGAACAGTTTATACACTTTAAAAAGTCCACCACTTGGCAAACTTCACCAAGGTGACTATCTCCACATTTGAAGCAGCGAGTTATAGAATGACACTGAATCTTCATGTGACCAAAGCGACAACAGCGATAACATTGGATGGTTGGAAATAAATAAGTTTCAACTTTCAAAGAGTTATAAAAAAGGTAAACATACTCTGGGAGATTTTGTCCTTCAAACGTTAAGACAACGGATTGAGATGGTTTCCACATTGTTTCTCCTGATGATTTATCTTTAAAATTGAGGCGTCTTGCTTTTAAAATCTTCCCAATATGGTTTGGTACTGCACAATTTTCTATAATATCGTCAATCGAAAAGTCTGTTGAAATACCACGAATCAAACCCATTTTTGTCACATTAAATCTAGGTATATATGCCTTTAAATTATTTATTTTTAAAAAAATGGCTGTCGTGAATTGATTCGCACTCTTAGCATCTTTGAAAGTAATTGAGATTTTATTTCTCCCTTCTGATTTTACTCCACCCGGAGAAATATTTTTAATGTTATGTTTAATAAGGATATTACCAATTTTCATTGGGTGAATATTCTTGCTAGAGTCAATATCTTGAACGAAAACAATGTAAGGCCCAGGCGAATTTTCCAGGTATTGGATTTCAATTTCACTATGAGTATTGTACAATTTTTCCGGAGAACTATTTAAATTTGGAGCTTTAGACGGATGGATAATGTCAGAATTATTTGTGTTAGGTCTCTTGTTGTTTTGTTTAGGTGGCGTTGACATGTCAGATTTTTTAACACTTAGACTTGGTCCCGGATCAGGTGGAATATCCAAATCCATATTCATGGATAATGAACGGATACAAACTAAAACTCACAATAATGAAATTAGTGCACAATAAATATAAAATACACTTAATTTTAGTAAAAAAACAATATTTTTTTCAGAGCGAATATAAACACAAACTTGTTGACAACCCGGTTGCTAAGCGACGCCGTCTGCCGTTTGTACTGGCACAAAATGTTATGTACATTGAAGTGTAAAAAAAAACTTTTGGAACTAAACTAGAAACATTTTAAAATTTTAGAATTCAGGTCATTTGAACTTAATTTCGTATTCTGTGACTGACGTTGTTCCTATAACTAAAATCTACAGAACTAGTGCACCGTAGATTATTATTTGAACTCAAATTGTCTATGGCGCAGACTACGCATGCGTACTGCGCACTGTTCGGCCATGTTTATTTATGTCGTCTATCCTAACATTTCAATTGATCTGCACTGATACACTTAGGTTTTAATTTTTAACATTACACAACACGTGATAATTATCCATTTAATATCCGGTACTATGAAAGAAGACATTTTGTATGGCGTAGTGGACTTTTTGCACTAAAAAAACACCAACTTAGAGACTCAGAACCCGGAGAAGAACATTTTATGTGTTTTTGTGTGTGTGTGTGTGTGCGTCTTAGTGTGTATCTATGATTCTGTGCATAATATGTATGCGTCCGTCCGTCCCTTATAACTTTTGATCCGCTCGATACACAGAACCCAAAATTACAAATCTATTTTACTCAGAATTTCTTTTTCAATCAAAAGTTATCATAATTTAGTTTTATATTATAAATTTCCACATATCTCAAAAACCATAAAAGCTAAAACACTGAAAATATGTATAAATATATAGAATGGCAATATCTCAATTTTTACTCCTCACTAACCCAAGGGGATATAGTGTATAGTATTTTTTTTTTGCAGATTATCAACTAGTATCATGCTGAGATTGTATTCTGAAAGTTTCATCACAATGTATCTGTGTGTGTGTGCTATGTGCTATGTACGGCGTGTTCATTTTACTTTATCGATTATAGACTAAAGTACTCATTCGATTCTATTCAAATTTTGCAAATATGTATATCTGATACTCGATTAGATCCCATTAGATTTTGAAAGATGTATGAATAGTGCTTCTCTTTTTTTTTCAACTGTCAAATATTTCAAAGTGACCCCAAGCTCAGGAAACTTAAAATATGAATTTTTTATTTTCAAATTGATAAAAAGGCACATCACTTTCATAAAATGGCATCGAAGAGTTTCAAGTTTTCATAGTTAAATATTTAAATAAAAAATAATTAAACAAACTCATTTCATGAAAATGTTGGAAATTTTCCATACAAAATTTCAATACTTTATAGAATGACTTGTTAGTGAGGAGTTTAGCGTTGGCCACAACCCACTCGTTTTATAATGAAAAAGTTTCAGGGTTTCGCATTTTTTTAACTAGGAAAACATTTCTTCGTGTCAATTGAATGTGTTTTAACTGTATATATTTCTAATTTTTTTAATACCTATATCAAATCGTCGAAACACTTTATTAGATAATTTTATTTCCTATTAAAAAAATATAGCATTAGATGATAAACATTTTTAAAAATATCGTTTCATACAACTTGTACATCAGAATACACATTATCTACGTGGACTAATAGTTTGATATTCAATCTTCATAAATACCATCGAGCTGTCTAAATATTCGGGGTAGAAAAAATAAAACAAACTATTCAATAATTTGGATTTAAGGGCTTATAGTTTAGTATGTATTATTTAACTATACAGGGTGTCCCATAATCGAATGTATTCCTTTTAAGTGCTGTTATACCAACTCATGACTCGCTAGAATATACAAATACGCACTCAGTAAAAGTGCCTTAGTTTTCGAGATATTGTCACTTTTATAAAGTGCCCGAAAATCTCCGCCTTTGATTGGTTTTTCGAGTGATTGGGTTTTCGGGTGTATATACTATTGCTCTCGACAGTTGGATCTCATGTGTTACATGCAACTAGTAAATATGAACAATTTATTTTCTAACGGTAGTTATGTGTGTGAATGTGAAACATAGTAAAATTATTTATGTATTGTTTTCAACTAAAATCATTATAACTATAACCATTATATTATAATAATAGTTAAATATTATAGTTACCGACATAATTTACCTGTTGGCAAAATGACGAAAGTTAAATTACTTCTACTTTAATGCGTTAACTATAAGTAGAACATATAAAATACATACCCATACAAGGTCCAACAATATGTATACCACGTTAAATTATACGCTTAAGGAAAATATTCAGATTTCCTTGAAATACACATATGTACATACCATCACGCCATTTCCCTATTTGGGGTAGGCAGAGAGAACCGAACGCCAGACTCCTCTCTCTTGACATACATTCCTCGCTTCATTCACGTCCATACATCGTCTCATACACGCTCTATTATTCTTACTTCAAACATCACCATCTTTCAAAATCCCATTTATGTGATCGTGCACAACTTTTTCTTGGCCAACCTCTACTTTTCGTTCCTCTTTTATCAGCCTTGTATACTTTTTTTGTCAGACGGTCATCACTCATTCTTTCTATATGACCGAACCACCTTAGGGCATTTATTTTCATCTTACTTACGATATTTCTTTCAATTATACATTCTCGTCTAATATCCTCATTTCTTATTCTATCGTACATCGTTTTACCACACATTCGTCTTAGTGACCTCATTTCAACCGCGTTAATTCTACTTTCATGCGTCTTCTGCCATGTCTATGTATCACTAGCATACATTAGAGTCGGTGCGACGATACCATTGCGTACCGCGAGCTTTGCTTGCCTCGAAATAATTGGGTTACCGGTCTTAATACACCATTCACTCTATTACCTGCCGTTACTCTCCTTTCAATATCTTTTTCCAATCATCCATCACGCTGAAACATGCTTCCTATGTATAAATATTCATCGACTTGTTCTAATTGTACATTCTCCACTCGTATCTCGCATTTTGTTCGTCTTTCGCTCTTCTCAAATACCATCACTTTAGAATTAGTTGCATTCATTCTCAATCCATTTTGCATGCATCCATCGAATACTATTTTAACCAAACATTCCAAGTCTTCCACGCTTTCAGCCATTAATACTTTGTCATCCGCATACATTAGATCACATACAGTCACACCTTCCAGTTTCAGCCCAATGTTCTCATTCTTTAGTGCTCTCACACAGTAGTCAATGTATAGATTAAAGAGCCACGGTGATAGTACGCACCCTTGCTTCACTCCCATATTAATGGAAAACCATCCTGTGAGAGAGTTTTCAATTCTCACACAGGCTTGGCATTCCTCATACAGAGATGATATTGCCCCTATCAGCCTACTCCCCGCTCCATACACTTATAGCATGTTCCAAAGTTTTTCACGGTCTACTTTTTCATAGGCCTTTTCCAGGTCTATGAAAGCGCAGAAAAGTACTCATTCGCCACAAAAACAAGTTCACTGGTAACGGACCATAGCCCGCACCTTGTGGCGTCCACCGGATCTTGTTACTTCCACGGTGTTGATGAGAAGTGTTGTCAACAAACACTGAACCGAATATTTATTTATTTATTTATTTTATTTCAGAAAACTACAGCTTTGTTAATTGTTTCGTTACATTTGGTGCTTTTAAAATTATTACAAGCCAATATTGTTTTCTTCTATTTAAATTAATGAATTACAAATAACTAGTATGCTGAGCAGCAGGTAAAAGAATAACAATTAGGTATAAGAGAAGAAAAAAAAAACAAATGATAATTAAAAAATACAATTCATAATGAAAATAAAATGGGGAAAAGGAGGGATTATTGGAGTGAAGGATAGAGCTTGTTTGAAGGAATTAGGGAACTGGGTTGAAAAATATCTTTATTTGTTTACGGTAAGTTTCTATGGAGTCATGGAAAATGTCAGTGTGTTTAAATTTTAGATTATTGTCACGTTGAATTCTGTAAATAGTCGAGTGATATCTGTAATTAGTATGGCAAATAGGTAGATGAAATAAATTTTTCGAACGGGTGTGCCTGTTTGGTACATGGAGTGATATAGTGCTTAGTAAATCGGGGGAGTCAATAAGGTTGTTGCATATTTTATACAGTAACAGTTGATCGAATAAGGTCCTTCTGTCTTGCAATGTGTTTAATTTGAAGAATTCTGTAGATAATTTATAATTAGTATGTTCTATGAATAGTCGTCTCTCTAAATATTTAAAAAAAGTTTTCTGGATGTTTTCAATACGGTTGCTGTGGATTTTATAGTGCGGGTTCCAAATTGGTGTACAAAATTCTAGATGAGGGCGAATATATGAAAGATAAAGTGTTATTAAAGTGTTCATGTTGTTGAATTGTTTTCCGGTGTGGATGATAAAACCCAGCATCCGGTAGGCTTTGGAGGTTATTGATTCAATATGTTTATCGTACATCAATTTAGAATCCAATGTTACTCCTAAATCCCTTATGCTGTCGACTTTTTTTAATGCAGAACCATTAATTGAATAATCGTATGATATTAGCGTTTTCTTGCGGGAAAAAGTTAAAAGGGCGCACTTGGACACGTTGATGTCAAGTTTATTATCACAACAAAATGTACTTAGCCTATTGATATGATTTTGCAAATCGAAACAGTCGTTTATGTTGTTAATAGTTGTGTAAATTTTCAAGTCGTCAGCGAACCCTGAAAAATATGAGGATTGGAAGCAAAATTGAATATCATAATATATATAAATATTGAAAAGAATATATTTTTAAATACCTACAAAATAATAATTGCTTCGCTTCATTTAGATAAAGAATTCACCAACAAACGGCTATAAACATTAACAAAAGCTGTCAGAAGCCCTAGCTTAGAAGTTAAGCATAGCGTTAAATAAAAATGAATATACGTACCAAGCTATGAAATTTTTTATCCAAATAATTGAATATACCTATATTAAATTATTTTTGTTGGATGTCATTCCCTATCATCGACGGCTCATCCACTGCCCTGATCCCCGTCTACTCTCATATATTGCGAAGCCATTATATTCGCTTCCTGCTGACATAACGTTGTGTCTCGATCTATCCCTGGAAACACTGATTAGTTGGAAGAAATTGCCATACGACAATAAACTCGCCACTTGCGCAGGGTGCAAGGAAGTGTTCATTATTATTACTATCATCCCTTAAGCCGGTTGCAGCCCAAAAGCTAAGCTATTTTTTTTAACTTAGCTCGCATAGCAGAGGTCGTTTTTAATACAAGTGTGCAGACCGCAAACTATGTGAGTAGTATGAAAAACGACCTCAGATATGCGAGCCAAGTTAAAATAACTAAGCTTACCTTTTGGGCTACAACCGGCTTTATGATCGAATGCAGTACCTATTTGTCCCGTCTTAGGCTGGCTTGTTTTAACAAAAGTATCAGTTAGTATAGTTAAAATACTTCGATATCATGAAATCGTTCAAAATGGCGTCGTTCAACGACATCAGATTTCAATGAAACCACCAAGAGTTTTGAAGAATTTTATGAAATTAAAGTATTTTAACTTTACTTTTACTTTAATCTTTGTTCGACACAGCCATAGTACATTTACCAAGTATGACACCGTACATTTGAAAACAAATTTATTGAGCATTATTCATTTCTACCCAATCCTTGTGCCTTGATCCTTTAGCTGTGTAATATACTCACCATATATGAAGATTAATTATTGTAATTCAACCGAGAGATACAATTACCAGATGACAGAACACAACATAAAATTTTACCATTAAATAATCGCGTTTTGTGTAGGAATTTTCGGCGTTAAAGTTCCCCTACAAATTATAATATTATTTTCTCAAGTTTCACCGCTCTTCCTTATATTATAGTTGCTAGTAAATTATGTATATAATTTCATTTGCCTTGTATGAATGGAATGGAGTTTGTTTAATAGTAATTAGTAACTGAACAACAAACGGATTATTAATCTTGGCGCAGAAACTACATACATAATTATACATTATATTCGCAACGGCATTTTGACTCGTATTTGGCAACAAACTAACAAAATAATTCCGAATTAACTTTGAAATTGGTAATTTTATTGAACAATATAATATATTTATTGCCTTGTACCTACAACAATAAACATAATTAATTTATCGTTCATATTATAATATAGTGACCCTGAAAGAATATCTTATACTGGTTGCATGTATCACATGAGATCCAACAGTCGATGACGATGATAAAAATAAGAATACGTACCAAACTATAAAACCTTGAATTCAAATAACTGAATATTTTAAGAAGTTTTGTTTTTGTTTGTAAGGATAGGAGAGTGTGGAGTTTAACTCCTATTTTCTACCGGAGGTATGCATTTTTGTATGAAAATTAAGTATCAAACTATTAGAATCCCCGTTGATATTGTGTTTTCTGCCTTACAACTTGTATGACACGATATCGTCACTAAATACATACAAATTTTACAAAAATCGTTGAAAAAAGTTAAAGATGAAATTCTATAACGTGTATAGATTTTATAGAAAATTGAATTACCTAGTTGGGATGTTTTTCAATATTAAAATTATAATTAAAAAAAATCTCATTAAAAAAATTGAGAAACCCTGTAACTTATTCAAATATTTTTTTGTTGTTTTAAGCATACTAGCTATGTGATAAGAGGAAATATAAAATAAAAATTTTAATTTTGTTAATGTTTTCGCGCTATGGTTGGGAATTGGATTTTAATGTTAATTTATTTATTTACAGAAGGGTGCTCCGGTCTAGAAAGGCACTAGGTGATAACCTGTCGCCTGTTCCCCAAATCCAACGCGAAATGATGTCGCGTGTGTACTCGATCCTGCTGTGCGTAACTCGGTAATTAGTTGCAAGCTAATTAAAGAACGTTACACAGCAGAATGAGGTACCCACGCCACACCATAAAACATTTATAAATTTATCATATGAAATATAAATTAATTGATATTACAGACAGGTATTAAAATAGTTTGAATTTGACTTACGTGTTTATTTGATAGTTTGACTCTAAATATAATTCAAGTTTGGTATATACTTCAATAATTGACTATTAAATAATTTAAATAAAATAGATCGATGAATGCGCGGAATCGAAATGTGAGTCGAGCAGAGTGATGATCTACCGCTGGCCTTGGTTAAACTGAACGACGGGAACGTGATGTGCAGGATCTTAAATAGCCGGCCGACGTCCCCCTACTCCTTGAAGTGGGTGGTCAACTCGGCTGGTTGCACCCGCTACATCACCCCCCTGCCAGCTGGATAGCGCCACCCTGGTCCGTTCCTCAGCATTTCCTCTGATTGTCTGTAACAATGACATATGTTTTTTTTTTTAAATACAAAGAAATTTTATATTGGTTACCTGAAATGGCATTACATATATATATATATATATAGCAGTTTATTTTACTAATAAAAATTTAGAGGTCATATATTTATCATGTTCTTATTTCTATACTTATACATTTCTAAAAAAAAATATTGTTTATATTAACTTGTTCAATGTACTTTTTTATATGTACTGTAATTTGAACAAGAAGATAAAATTACAATTAAATTTACATTTCTATACAGCATTTTCTTAGTATACAGCATTTTCTTATTATACAGCATTTTCTTATTTTGATTTGGTCAAGTTGGAATTTTATAAGATTTTATATTCAAATATTAGTTGCATATTGACCAAATTTTTTATCTATATTGAATACATATTACAATTATACAAAAATTAAAAATAGAAATTATTCAGGTTATAAAAATGATTAAAAATTACTCAGCTTAGAAATATTTGTAGCTGGTGAATCGCTCCGGGAAATATACTCGTCTTCCGGCTCTAGTGGTTGTATGTGGTTGCCGTTCTGGGGTGGCATCTGGAGTGTCATCTGAAGTGTCATCTGAAGTGTCATCTGGCGTAGTGGCTTGGTGCGTCTGTGGCGTGGACGTCCATCTCTGTTCTGTAGAGGTGGTGTGTCTACTGCTTGGTTCTACGCCGTAGTCTGTGTTCTCGTTCAGGAAGAATGCTGGTTTGAGTCTGTCCAATGATACTTGTTTGTTTTTACCATTAATTGTGATGGTAGCCGTTTTGTCATCCTTCTTTATTAACAAGTATGGTCCGTCATATGGTTTTTGTAGAGGTCGTCTCACAGCATCATGTCTTAAGAAGACATATTTGGTGTTTGCCATTTGTTTGTGCACAAATGTTTTTTTTCTCCCGTGATTTGCTATTGGGATAGGTCGGATTTCTGACATTGTTTGCTGTAGTTTATGTCCATAGGTGTTTTGCTCCTCAGGTGGTCCATCTTCGAAGAAGTCTCCGGGGAGTCTGAGGGTTGTTCCGTATGTCATCTCTGCTGGTGTATAGTCTGACCCCTCCTTGATTACGGTTCGTAGTCCTAGGAGTGTCAGTGGTAATGTCGTCGACCATGATATGTTTCCTGCGGCCATTAGTGATGTTTTTAATGAGCGGTGCCAACGTTCGATCATCCCATTCGATTGTGGGTGGTATGCAGTCGTTCTGTTATGTATTATTCCGAGCTTATTCATCAGTTTATTGAATAGTGAGCTTTCGAATTGTCGGCCTTGATCGGTCGTGATTGAATTCGGGACGCCAAATCTTGCTATCCAATTATACATGAGAGCGTCTGCAACGGTTTCTGCAGACATGTCTTTTAAAGGGATCGCTTCGGGCCATCTTGTGTAGCGATCAATTATCGTCAGCAGGTATATGTAGTCTCTGGATGGAGTTAGCGGCCCCACCAGGTCTATGTGTATATTCTTGAACCTTCCATCTGCTGGTTTGTATTGTTTCAAAGGTGTTACAGTGTGGCGATGAATTTTCGAAGTTTGGCATTCGATGCAGTTGTTCACAACATTTTTTACTGTTTTGTCAATGTTGGGCCAAATATATTTATGTTTTAATAACTTTGATGTTGTTTTTACTCCGGGGTGACTTAATTTATGTACTGATAGTATTACTTCTTCTCGCATTGTGATTGGTACATATGGTCGTAACGTGTTGGTTGAGATGTCACACCATAACATTTTGTTAGTGTTAGGTATTGAGATTTTCTTTAGTGATAGAGATGAATTTTCCTGCATTTTCTTGAGCTCTTTGTCTGTGAGTTGTTCTCTTGCCATTTTAATATAGTCGATGTTTGATGTTATTTCTATCTCTTCGATTCTTGATAGAGTATCTGCGACTATGTTTTCTTCGCCTGATATGTGTTTGATGCGCGTGGTGAATTGACTTATATAATCCAGCTGTCTTTCTTGTCTAGGAGAGTTGAGCTTGATTTTATTAAAGGCGAAAATTAACGGTTTGTGGTCGGTGATTATTACAAAGTTTCTTCCTTCTATTTGTGGTCTGAAATATTTAATCGCCTCGTAGATGGCGGTGAGTTCTCGGTCATACGTACTGTACTTTTCTTGTGCGCTATTAAATTTTCTGGAGAAAAATGATATAGGTTGCCAGCTGTTATCCGTTTTTTGTTGAAGTGCTGCGCCCATGGCGTGATCTGATGCGTCGACCATTATTGCTATCTCTGCCGAGGAGTTTATGTGTACGAGTAGTGCGGCTTGTGTCAAATCTTGCTTACATTTGTCGAACGCTTTTTTTAATTCAGTTGTCCATTGTAGTTTTCTTTTGTCATTTTTGGTGTACCCTTTTAATTGATCGAATAATATTTTTTGCGTTTCGGCTGCGTTTGGCAAAAATTTTCTATAAAAATTTAGCATGCCCATGAAACGTCGGAGTCCTTTTGCGTCCTTTGGGGGTTCAATTTTTATTATTGCTTCCACTTTTTCTGGTATTGGTGTACTTCCGTTTTTGTTGATTCGGTAACCCAAAAAGTGTACTTCTTCTACGCCGAATTTGCATTTATCCTGGTTGATAATTAATCCGTTTTCGGATAATCTTTCGAAAAGTTTGTCGAGATGCTTCTCATGCTCGTTTATGTTTCTGGAGGCGACCAGAATGTCATCAATGTACGTGAAGACGTATTCTAGGTCCCTTGTTATGTTATGTATATGTCGTTGAAATGTTTGTGCGGCGTTGGACAGTCCTGGTGGCATTTTCGTGAATTCATACAGTCCAAATGGCGTTAGTAGGGCGGTTTTTTGGATGTCTTCTTCTTCCATGTTTATTTGGTTATATGCTCTTGAGAGGTCTATTTTAGTGAATATTTTTGCATCGTGTAGTTTATGTGAGAAGTCTTGAAGTTGTGGAATCGGGTACTTGTCCGGTTTTGTTATTGAATTTAGGCGTCGGTAATCTCCACACATTCTATAATTTCCATCTGGTTTTTTTACCATATGCAAAGGGCTTGACCAATTGCTTTTCGAAGGGCGACATATTCCCTGTTCGATCATATATGCGAATTCCTTTTTTGCTATTTCTAATTGTAATGGGTTGAGCCTTCTCATTTTGGTTGTGACGGGTGGTCCTCTGGTTTGAATGTGATGAGTAATATTTGTTTTTGATCCTTTTTGTGCCATATCTGCTCTTGTTAAACTTGGGTATTTTCGTATAATTTTTTGGAATTTTGATGTTGACTGTACCGTTGCTATGTCTATAACACTTGTTCTATAGACGGTTCCTTTGCTTGTCAACCCTGTTTTTTTATCAATGAGTAATTTTCTTTTTAAGTCCACCAATATATCATAATTGGTTAAGAAATCTGCCCCTATGATCGGCTTGGTTACGTCGGCGACTATAAATTTCCATTTGTGGTTCCGGCGTAATCCGAGATTTAAATTGATAATTCGGTGTCCATATGAAGGTATTATTGTTCCATTTGCTGCGTAAATAGGAGTGATGATACTGTCTGTAGCGATGGTTGCCTTGTCGTTTTTTAGGTATCTTGGTATGATGCTTATTTCGGCTCCTGTGTCGATAAGGTATTGCACGCCCGTGATTATATCTGGTAGAAAGAGACGATGCTTCATTTGCGACGGTGTTGTCTCACACACCTGTCGCATTTTTAGTTTTCCGGATGGTTATAGGTGCAAGGCTGTCGACAGTATTTTGCTTGACTTCCATATTTTTGATGTGGTATACATATATCCAGCGGCTTGACGTTATCGTTATTATTATTACGCGTTTGCTGGTAGTTGTTATTATTATTATTATTTGACATTTGTTGGAAGTTATTGTTATTATAATTGTATTTAAAATTGCGTTTGTTTTGCCGATTATAATTATTATTATTATTATATTTTTGATATCTATTTGGGCTTGTGGATCTTGATCTTGAATGGTCGCGTTGATTATTTCTGTAGAATGGTCTTGATTGCCTCTGTTGAATTTCAAGTCCTATTATTTTGTCGGTTAGCATTTGTATTTGTTGCTGCATTGTACAAAGTAGGTTTACTGTGCTTTGGTTGCTTGTTGCTGAGTTGCTCAATGAAGAAGTTGATGGTAGGTTTACTGCTTGAACGTCAGTTCTACTGTTGACTTCCATTATTCTGTCTGCTGTTGTGGCTAGTACTGTGACGTCATCTGTATTAATGGCTGAAATTATTTCTTGTATACGATGAGGTAGTCGTTCTATCCATAATCTTGTAATTAGCGTGTTGTTATTTAATGTTGGTCCAGCTAGGCTTTTCATCCTTCGCAATAGTTCTGATGGTGTCTTGTCTCCTAACTGTATTCCATGGAGTAATTGCGTGAGTCTTCTCTCTTCAGACTCTTGTAGACGGTTCAGAAGTGTGAGTTTGAGGTTTTTGTATTTATCCATACTTGGCGGAAATTGTATGACGTCGGCGACGCATGACATGGTTTCTGGATCTAATGCGGCTAATACATGATTATATTTGGATTCATCCTTAGTTATTCTTGCGTTTGAAAATTGGGCTTCTATGGTGAAAAACCATAATTGTATCTGATGTCTCCATACGCTTGGCAATTTGATGTTTGTTGAATAAATTTCAGTTGCTTGGTCTTGTGACGATTGTTCTGTATTTTCTTTGTCCATGATGTTCATTTTATCGTATAACATTTGATGTGAGTTACATATATTCTTCAAGTTGTATTACAGTTTATAAATATAAATAAAAATAAAAAAAAATATTATAACTATTTTTTTTTAAGAAAATAAAAAATAAAAATATTTTTATAGTTGTTTTAAACTAAAATATAATTTTTTGTGTTTTATTTATTATGATATTATCAGTATATTATAATTGAAGTTGCTTTGTTTTAATTGTATGAATTTTAAATTGTAAATATTTTTAGAGTTTATTTTTGTTCGATGCTTATAAGGTCTCTTGTTTGTGGACGTTCCTATACGTATATATGTTTGTTGTTATTGTGATTAGGTAACTATATTTAAAAAAAATTTAAAAAAATATTTTTTTTTTTATTTAATATATTCAGCGTAAAGTATTTAAATGCTTTGTTTTTAAATAGGATATAATTTCTTATTAAATTTAAATGTATATTTGATTTAATAATTTAAAATGAATAAGTGTTTAAACGTTTTTAATCTGAAATAAAAGTACAAGTTATATATATATTATCAATGAGATATATTATATTACGTTTCGCTGGCTAACAAATGTTGGTGGCGAATAGTCCTAGATTCATGCGTGATTCGTCGCGGTGTTAGATTTTGGTATTTCGTATTTTACGCCTACGTACCCGGTATTGTCTCGGTGTACAATGTCGCGGAGTGGAATATATTTTTCGATGATGTTTACTCGATATTTCTATAGATTATTAAATTATGTTATGATTTCGTATTTAATATTCGTTTTTTTATACTTTTGTTAATATGACTGCGTTCGTACTTTATTATTATTCGATATAATATTTCTATTTTATTTTAAAATAAATATTTTTGTTACATTTACATTTATTATCTTTCTTATTTTTTGTTTCAAATGTGCACGGCACTGTACGCTCAATGGAATATGTTTATTGTATGTACTTCGAATATATTTAATGTTTCGTTTCGAGCTTCGATTTCGTAATTTTTTTCGTGGAGAATATTTTTATTATTATTACCTCGGTTACATATTTTAAATTTACACTATAGGATTCTACCTATTTCATAAGTAGGTATCAGATAATGTATTCCGATTGATGTTCGGGAAGATATTATTATTGTAATTTTTTTTACAGGATATTTTTTTTGGATATATTTTTACTACCGCAAAATAATATTAAAAATAATATTTTTGGTTAATTTTGTTACATGTTTTTATTATCGCGATAAAAATGTGCGCGTCATGGTAAACAATTTTTTTTTTGTGACATTTTTTAGACAATAATTTTATTTTACATTCCGTGTAACATTTATGCGTTATTTTTAAGCAATAATACTAAAATTTATTTACCTACGTATTTACTTTACAGGTTAATAATTTGTCTTGTAGGTATTTAAAAATAAGGATTTTACGTGAATTTTTAGATAGATATTTTATTTTTATTTCTGCAATGATTTTATGTTACTGCAAATGAATTTACTTTGGCTTTTTTAAATAATAAAATGTGGTTTTTACTTATCTTTTTATGCGTGCTGTTTTTGCGCATAATACATGCTTCTTTAGGTTCTTTATTTTTATATTTTTATCTTTTTTAAATCTCCTTTAGTTTTTTTTGGTATTCCTTCCGTTATTTTACCTCCGTTTGGTAGTTTTTTTTGGTCCGTTTTAGCGTAGTATTAGGTCATGAAAAAAAATAAATACACATTATTATATATTTTTACAATTAACATAGGGAAATATTTTTCAATTTTTGGTAGGTATTTATTTAGCATATATTTATTCAATACCAGTTTCGATATTTAAGTTTTGAATACAACAATATAACTAATTATAATACTTATAATTACGTTATAAATGTGTTTTTTTCAATGGTTTATAACAATTAGGGATAACATACTATTACTGCGTATGTTTAATACTTACAAACTATTTATATGCTTTACTTATCTATTTCGTCGATTTTTTGGTTTTTACAATGTGCGCTGTGTACGGGCCTGCGCACGGTTATGAATTTAAATTATTACATGTTTAAAGTTACCCGTAGGGTTCAGTCTAACCAGGTCCAATAACCGAAATAATTATTATTCAATAAAATTTTAATCTCTGTCGTATGAGTTTAGAATGTGCAAAGTGACTAGATAATTGTTATTGAACGAATATTATAATTTGTTCCTGATAACAGATTATCGTTTGTTACACAAAAAAAATTATTATCACAAATTAAAAATCGACAAAATTGCTACAGAGCTGGGGCTTTACCAGTTTTACGCACTATTTTACAAATATTATCTTTACACAACAAATATACCTGTTCTGCACGCTCGGTGGTCACCAGTTTTCGCGCTATGGTTGGGAATTGGATTTTAATGTTAATTTATTTATTTACAGAAGGGTGCTCCGGTCTAGAAAGGCACTAGGTGATAACCTGTCGCCTGTTCCCCAAATCCAACGCGAAATGATGTCGCGTGTGTACTCGATCCTGCTGTGCGTAACTCGGTAATTAGTTGCAAGCTAATTAAAGAACGTTACACAGCAGAATGAGGTACCCACGCCACACCATAAAACATTTATAAATTTATCATATGAAATATAAATTAATTGATATTACAGACAGGTATTAAAATAGTTTGAATTTGACTTACGTGTTTATTTGATAGTTTGACTCTAAATATAATTCAAGTTTGGTATATACTTCAATAATTGACTATTAAATAATTTAAATAAAATAGATCGATGAATGCGCGGAATCGAAATGTGAGTCGAGCAGAGTGACGATCTACCGCTGGCCTTGGTTAAACTGAACGACGGGAACGTGATGTGCAGGATCTTAAATAGCCGGCCGACGTCCCCCTACTCCTTGAAGTGGGTGGTCAACTCGGCTGGTTGCACCCGCTACACCTCCGACTGAAACAAAAATCAAAATTCTGATAACAAAAGTTTTGCAGGCTTAAAATTTTCTATATAATCTAAAATTGTACGCTCTGTGAGGATATAAAGAGCAAAATGAGGATTTACAAGGCTTGCGTAAGATCATTGATGACATATGGTGTCAAGACACGAGATAACACAGTTAAAAGTAAACTAATTCCGAGGGTTTTACAAATGAGGACACTGAGAATGACAGAAGACAAAACCTTAAGAGACCGTGTGAGGAACACCAGAATATGGGAAATATGTGAGGCTGATGATATCATCAGATGGATTAGGCAGCTCAGGAGGAACTGGTATGGTCACGTCCAAAGGAATGACAGCACAAAACTTCCTCATATCGTGCTGCACAATCTGCCTCATGGAACCCGCCCTCGCGGTAGACCGCCTAAAAATTGAGGGATTGCTGGAAGTCCACAGTCCAGAAATTTGCAGAAGGAGCAACTCTCTTAAAATCAGACATTAACATCTACATAAGAGAAGAAGAAGACATAATCGAATTCTGCAAAATCAATATTAACGCAATAATTTTAGGCATCGTTCGTGTCGATTAGGTACGTCCTGTCCATTTTATGAATCTTTAATAATTTGCAATCAAAATTTTAATCAAACATTTTCGTCATATTTCATATCTGGACTAACTTATTATTTAGGTAACCGTTCATAACTTAATGTATTTGTTATATTGTGCATATTTTGTGTTATTTTTTTCACAATCTGTTAATAATTTCCTGTCATTAATATGTTTTATTTTGATGGAGTATTTTTCGACTCACTGTTCGCATCGAATTTGGTGTTTTATTTTTGAGCAAACAAAAATACGAAGTTTATTTATTTATTTATTTATTTATTTAGGGACAAATACAGTCTTAAAATACTAAAATGGAATAATACACTATAAAATAAAAACAAACAGACCAATTACATATGTCCACAGATATTAAATATAAAACATTTCAAACATCATAAATTTAAATATAACTAAGATGTATGTTTGCCTGTGACGGGAAAGGAAAAGGATGGGAAAAGGATTGTGACAGTTAAATTGTTATATTTTTGTTACAAACAACAACTCAAAATGTAAATAAAAGTATACAAAAGATAATATTAGAAAAAACAAAAATAACTAACAAAAAAAAAAAAATTCATCATACGAGTTCATTCTATGCACTTATAGAGAGAATTTTTGTATGCGTTATTACTAGCGGTGAATATATCAGAATGTGTGATACTGGCTGAGAGGTTGACATTATAGAAGTTACAAGCCCTTTTGATAAACTCATTTTGATTAGAATTAGTGTTACTTCGAATTAAGTTGAGCTTTATTGTTTATGGGACAGTGCTAAAAACAATTGGCAAACGTGTTGTTTAATAATAATGTACCAATAGAATAATAATGTTTTGAAAAACAATATTTGCACATTGCAAGAATACACATTGCAAGAATACACATTGCAAGAATACACATTGCATTGGGGAGAATGAATGAGGAACGCCTGACGAAGAAAATATACATTGGGTACAGGAATGGAATGAGAGGTCGGACCCGACCAAGAAAGGGATGGCACGTCCATGTGGAAGATATTTTGGAAGACGGAAATATTAGAAGATGTTGTCGGCCTTCGTGGCTCAGTTGGTTGGGTATCTGACTGCTGATCCAAAGGACCCGGGTTCGATTCCCGGTGGAGACACAGTTTATAATTGTGTTTTCAGTCTGGATCTGTGAGACGATTAATATCGTAAGTCTCCAGAATGTGGCAACTTGTTATTGGGTGCGTGTTAAATTAATATTTGACATAGTACCTGTTAGTTGCCCGAGAAGCAAAATTAAAATAAAATAAATGTTAAAATAGACTGGTTTACGTGATCACTTTGTGCGCTTGCGCAACGTTCACCAATTATGCCTTCTTATTGAGTTCCCTTATCAATGTTATTTTCAAAAGTTCTATATATTTGAATAATGTGTAACAATTCCCCTGAAAATAAGGAATTATACTATTGCCATCTAGGAAATAACGAAGAAACCTTTTTTGTAACACCATCTATTGAGAAATTAGTTTATTTGTAAACAATGAAAGCAACAGTCCTTATAAATGAGGTGACGGTGTCTCGCACAGATGGCACCCATGAACTGCGCAAGAAATATTATTTCATTTTTGGCTTATTTACCTACTTGTATCAATGTTGATGTAAATCGAATATTTTTCAATTGCGTATATGCAATTGCAATAAATAGCTCATTCGTGGATAAATAGCGCATTTAAAACTAAATCTAGTGAGTGAAAACATGACATATTAAAACCCGCTTATCCACCATGAAGTTACGTGTCAGTAATTGTAACTATCGCGTTCGTCTAATAGGGTTAATACGTGATTTAAGTTATCGGAAACCCAAAAATTTGTTTTTCTTGCATTTTACGAACAAACCTGACTTGATATGAAAATCTTTATTATTAATTTTATCCGATTTTTTGCATTCTTTAAACATATAAATAATTTATTTCCCTCCTACATATAGGTAGTAAGTTATAGAGTAATAAAAAGAAAACTTTAAAAAGTGATATTTTAGAAACGTTGTTAGAATATTAAGGGGGGCCGGGAAATAATGGCTCCTACAAGGTTTACGACCTGTCATCGGCTGCTTTACGTGATCACTTTATGCCCTTGCGTAACGTTCACCAATTATGCCTTTTATTGAGTTCGTTGTCAATCCAATTTTTTAAACGTTTTATACATTTTATTTATAGATATTGTAGTTCTTGAAAATGAGCTGTTTCTACCATTGCCATCTATGAAATGACGAAAAAACCTTTTTTGTAACGCACTCTATTGAGAAATTGGTTCTTAAACAATGAAAGCCACAGTTCTTATTTATTTATTTATTTATTCTTCATAGAGAGTTATACAGTCAATACAATTTATAAAAAAACAACAATGCATTGCTTAGTTAGTGAACAAGTGAATACTCCATACATTAATCAATAGGACAACCACAAAAAATTACAAATTAAAAATACATACAATCTTGACTATAAATATAAAAAGCAAAACAAAAGCTGCTCAGACCAAAGCACTACGTAAGATTGGAGGAGACAGCTATCCTAAACGCACTGAGGGAACTCGCAGAGATGTCGAGTGTATTAAATAATGCATTGTATACCGTGCAAGCACGGTGCACAAAAGCGTTCTGGGTGTAGTTATTAATGTTATTATTACATTTGGGAATATAGAAGACATGAGGTAACATTGCTTTCACATAGATGGCACCCCTGAACTGCGCTGGAAATATTATTTAATTATTGGCATGTTAACCTACCAATACCAACGTGTATGTATGCCTATATGCAACTTTAAAAATATTGGATATTTTTTAGGGGAATTTATGCTGAATTTTTAATTGTGTCACAAGAGAGATGTTGAAAATACTTTGGTTGTTTTTTTATAAACACAATTGTTGACGCGGATATGAAATTAAAGATAAAAAGTAAGAAATAAAAGTGGACTGTATTTTTTGTGGTGCGGGTGATTAGTTGCAACCACCGCAAGGCAAAGGAAGGATATATATGGAAAACTCACCAGATCCTTAGTCCTCTCCCTTGGTAGGATGATCAAACTTTATACACACGCGCGCGGTGATAGCAATTTTATGATGAGTTTAGAGGAAAGGAAAAAAGGTGGAAGAAATGCGGGATAGTCTTTATATGACGCGGTCTGAAAGGATACTGTTTTTTTGGAGGATGTATGGCGGGCAATGATTGCAACAATTTTATGTGTCACTTTATATAGGTAATAAAAAAATGGAACAATCATCCCAACGACATGTTGGCGCCAACAACAATGTTAAACATGTTAGAAAAATTTTATTTCAAATTATGGTGTTTAGGTTTGTTTACCCTCTTGAACAATGTGAATAACATTTTCAATTTTACCGTGCCTGAATGTGATACAAATATATTATTAATCAAAATCAACATGCATATGAAGTTAAATTTACTGCCGTAGATTGGTTTGAGGTTCACAAACCACTGATAACGAATGAACTACATAATTCAGCGTGACGTACGTACAGTCAATTGACATATGCACTATGATAACGCCCTGTTTCTATATTAAAAATACATTTTTAATTGGTCTTTTTGCGACGATTTTGAATCGCCGAATAGATACGTACGTGACTATCGCGCGATATTTCGCAAAAAAAGAATGCAACGCGTCATTGAGTCGCCAAAAAAAATATTTGGTGATATTTTTTCTGGCGAAAAATACGACAGTATATTTTTGATTTTCAACGGATCGTTACTTCGTTTTTTACATTTCAGTTGAACTCACAAAACGTCATATATCCATAACTGGACTAATTATTGTTGCCAACTGAAAAAAATGAATGAATATAAAATTCTATTCCATTCAGACGCAAAGCTTCTAATAGCTTCTAGGTACCTACCTGTTATTTTGGAAAAAACAAAAATTCATTAATTTTTGGAAAAATTAATGAATTTATTTCATCTTGATTTATCACTGATATACTTGTGATTAAAACGCTTGCCCGTATTTTTACACCCATTTCTTTAAATACACCTGTCTGTAGATACTAGAATTTTGCAATCGATTTTTATCTAATTTTTCGACCAGTTATGCTCGGAAACATTCAGCATTTGTATATTCCCGATGACGAATTATCTCAAAAATCCATTGTTAAATATTCTATTCAATTTCTGGCTGGATTCATTTGATATTTTAATAAACTTGAACAATTTTGTATTTCTGAACTTGAATTGTGACTGCTATACAAGTTTCATAATATTCAGAAGCAATACAAAAATTAAAATAAAACTAGTTGCATGTAATACATGAGATCCAAACGTCGATAGCGATAGTATGTATATTGTATAGTTGAAGAATAAGAACCAAACAATAAACCCATAAATCCAAATTATTTAATATTTTAAGATATTTTGTTTTCTATGTAGGTATGTATATATGTATGTATGTCAAGATATGATAGTATGGAGGTCAGTCATTTTTTCCTACCCATAATATGAATACAGCATGATGGTATGAATGTATGTTTATAGATTAAGTATCAAACTAATTAAGTCTTCTTAGATAGTGTGTATAGGCGACTGCCATACAAATTTTATGAAGCGATGTCATCACTAAATTCAATTTTTATAAAAATTGTTAAAAAAAATTGAGATATACTACCACAATGTTCATATTTTTTATAAAAAATTAAATTATCTAGTTGGCTATGTTTCGGCTTTTTTCGATATTTTAAAAAACTTTGGAAATATAGGCAGTTAAACACATAATTTTATCATAAAAAAATATTTTTCTTAATAAGAAATGTTTGAAACTCTGGAATTTGAACTCTGGAAACTCTGGAAATGCATTTAGAGATTGTCAACCTTTCAAGAAGAAAAAATTTACACTTACTATGGTGTGGAGAGTTTAGGGTTGGCTACAACCCACTCGTTTTTTTTTGTACTCCACATACTTATAATTTATTGTTCATTTTAATGTAATTAACAAATGCACGATTTTATAACACTCGACTCTGGCCATTTGAGATTATTAGAGCCATTTTAAGTCCAAATAATAAAAAGTGTTTTTATGTAATATTAACGTGTTGTGTTTGATGTAAAATTAACATTCTTCGTAATTAAATTATTCAATTATTTTATACTTTTAACTGCATGTATTCGTTTTTTTTAGTTTTATTGTTTTCAATTTAGCTTTTTCGGGATCGGTCTCATAAAATTACTTTTATATTTCAAGCTGTCTCAAGTCTCTGAATACATTACTACAACGACACTGACACATATTTTGACACTTAGACGACATTGTATACACTATACACCCGAGTGTATTCCGATTCTTACTTGTATAAACATACGTAGATATAGCTGATATCTGCCATAATGTCTTTATCTCAAGAATCAACTCGTCGAATGAGTATCTACATATATTGGCACACTCTAGGTACTCACGTTGTCTGTATCGTTCAAGTTAATGAAATATAAAATGTTTCAATTGTTGCGCTGAAGATGTGAAAGGAGTTAATAACGCCTCGTGAATTGTCTGACAGCTCTCAAGACGTGCTGCAACCTTTACTCAAATACGTAGAAGGTTAACCTTTTCTTTGAGCGGATTATACCCTTTCACTACTGAGCTTTAACAAAACGACCTACGTTACATTTCTATTATTTTCAAATGTAAGAGATGTGTTCAACGATAGATTTTTAATCCATTACAGAATTAACTATTTTTTTTTTAACTTTGTTTACACCACGTGAGAATTGAATTAGCGATCGGTTTCGGAACTAACCGTTCCCTCCT